>JAOPUL010003754.1:8143563-8157551 GCA_027564515.1 Octopus rubescens | reverse complement strand
ACCAGTTACGAACTGGGGTCGATAACATCGACTACTCCCCTCCCTCCAAATTCCAGGCCTTCGTGCCCAGTATAGAACGGAATATTAGGTTGATGGAAATCTAATTTTTAAAAAAAATATTTCCTTTTAAATGGTGGTTTAGTTGTTGTCTCATAAGGCTGAATGTTTAAAACATCAAGGCAATGCACATTCTGGGTTTTGTTTCTAGATAACCGTTTCTCTAAAAGCCTCCCGACCGTGACCACCCGTTTTTTTTTTTTGCATCATGAATTCAGTTCTCCTCACCCCCTCCACTAACACCACTGGACTTTGTTTCTTCCTAACCCTTTTTCTTTTAATAAAAGTATTTTTGGGCGTACGCAAAGTAATCGGACAAGTTATTTTCCGTTTTGAAAAATATTCTGTTTCGGCGCTTCAATTCCATTATTTCAACCGTCTCTTTTAAAAGACACAAGAACATGATTCGGTATGACGTCACTGAATTTAATGAGTATTTCACACTAAGTTCAAGATTTTTAAAAATTATATTACAACCAGAGTAACAATATATTACTGGTATTATATTATTTGTCGAGTTGGCAGAATTGTTAGCCTGTCGGACAAAATGCTTAGCGGCGATTCTTTACGTTCTGAGTTCAAATTCCGCTGAAGTGGACTTTACCTTTCATCCTTTCGGAGTTGACAAAATAAGTATCAGTTAAGCACTAGGTCGATATAATCGACTTTACTCCGTCCCACAAAATTTCAGGCTTTGTGTCTATATAAGAGAGGATTATTATTATTATTCTATTGGACACACCGATTTTAACAAAAGGCCGATGCGACCTTGTCACATTAGAACTTAGTAAATACACTGATTTTTTAAGAAAAATTGGGAATTGGCATTCATTCTTTTTAAATACAAATTTCGTATGGTAGTTGAATTTTGTCAGGAAATTTGAGGGAGACAAAATGACAAATTACTGCGAACGGACATTGACCGGAATCTCGGTATCAGGAGATTAATATTGTTAATATTATTTGTTTCTTTGAGGCAGCTATTTTTATTAATGTCTCTTTGAGGCAATTATTTTTATTACTATATTTGTGTTTATACAATATTTAAGAATTTTTTCTTTTTAACTTTTAAAATGATATATTTGATATGAATATATATACTATACTTCGTGTATCTTCGTACACGTCCGGTAACCTCAGGCGTGTAAAGTACATGTAGTACTGACAAATTTAAAAAATTATCTCCGTTAATCTGGATATATATTTATTACACAATTAAAAAAATGTTGTTACTTTTATCCCTATTGTTAATATAATCGCAATAATAATAATGATAAAACTGAAATTATTTATATTGTCTTTCAAAGATGTATTTTAAATAAAAATTCCCAGAGTTCTCCGCGGTTTTTACGCGCGAAAACTATAAAAAAAACAACCTTTTTGGACGCCATCATTACGACGTTGGACATTTTCCATCTATTTCCTATCGGTTTCAATCCGGTTTATTCTATTTAATTCTATTGTCAATAACTAAAACCAGGTATTTAAACATTTTATGTTAATCAATATTCCCGATGTATTTTCTATAATTTTTAAAACATAACTATTACGTATATATCTCGATTGGCAATCGAATCGAGCAAGCGCATTGTAACCGGTTACAAATGACTGGCGCTTCTTTCATCCTCTAGAAACTTCTCTTGTGATACTTGAAATATTACATTGAAATTTATACATGTATTTTAATCGATCCCTCCCCCCGTTTTTACATTATGTGTGTGTGTGTATATATAAATATAACATATATATATATATATATGTATGTAAAAAAAAAAAAAGTATATATATATACACACACACAGACGCAATCCTCTATACATATACTTGTGTGTGTGTAGCGATGAGCAGTGTAAGATCGATTTGATTATGGAAAGTGTTATATATTTATATGAAATAATGCGAAGTTTCGGGATGATGGACTCAAAAGAGGCGGGAGTAATTATTTTGTTTAACCAGCACAATACATTGATCCATATCACCTGGTGTATGTATGTGTTTGTGTATACACGCACACACCTGTTTATGTATACGCAATTTCTGATTTGAAAAAAAATCCTCGATTCTACATTTAACATATTGATTCATTTGTAAATATTTCATAATATAACTGCCGGTCTTCAGTAATATTAAAATGTGTGTTAATATGTAGCATATAAACACCCGAGTATTGTTGCCATAACTTCTTGATTATATATACATATATTTCACTTTGAAAGTCCTGTATTTTGTAAAAAAAAAAAAAAATCATTTTTTTGTCATAATGACGTGCGCATGTGTGTATATATTATACGTATTCATACAGCCTACATCTTGGCAATAAACTCGAACAAGGGCAGCTATCTGAAACTTCATCATTCACCAAATGGACATGAGAGGCCATTGGAAAAAAAGTGGTTATATTTGCACTCCAGCGTGGCCGCAGGCTTTAGGTTAAGAGGCATAGAATACATACACATATACATAAATGTGTTTGCATGCGAGTTCAAACCGTGGGGTTTTTATTAATTTTTTTCATCTATTGGGTTTTTATCCTTATGTATAGGCATATCTACAGATTAGTACCCCATCCCCTCACTTTTACCTTATAACTTCCAAATGATTCATATTTGTAAAAAATGTGTATGCATATTGTATATGTACACATGATATCATGGTATATAGTGGGAGACTATATTTTGAGGTGTGTGTGTGTGTGTATGTATATATATATATATATATATACACACATACACGTCGTATTTCAGGCAAGAAATATAATTTGTCTGAAATAGGACATGTTTCAATGGCATCTATTTTTTTACCAGTTGTATTAAACTCGTGACTGTTTAATATTGTGTATGTCTTGTGCTTGAGAATTAGTGTGGGACGTGTATATCTCGGCGTTTAGAATGTCTCCATCCGATGGTTATTTGAAAAAAGATGACGTTAGTCAGAGCATCTTCATTTTCGAAATTATCATTTGGCTGCTATAATGTTGTGTGTAACGTGATATTTTTAGTTCTTTTTTATATGCCAAAAAAGGAGGGAAAATAGATGTATTGATACTTATGGAGAGGGATTTAAATGTTAGATTTGAGAAAATTTTTATTTAAAACAGTTTGCGCCAAATATCAATTAAAGGCAATTCTCAAAATTTAAGCTTCATACGGCAGATTAAATTTAAAAAAAAACGTTGATAAATGTGCTCATATCAGATTAGTTATGATGATTTAAAAAGTCTGTAGGAAATTAAACGGAAAATGAATCTTTACTATGAGAGACCAGAAGTTTGACTGGCATTGGCCGACATAATACCATTGACTTTTTTCTTCAAAACCTCCGACACTTTTAATTTTAAGGATTTTAGAAGAAAAAACTATACAATAAAATACTTTCATTTAAAAGTAGTGAGAATACGTTAAAAATTTAAACCTAGTTACATCTTTATTACACCTAATTTAATTTTCATTCAATCTATTTGAATTATAAGTGCAATTTGGTAGAATTACATGTAGGGTATTCTTATTAACCCTATTTTCCTATAGTTCCAGTTGGTGTACCAGGCATTTAAGGCCCGTTTAATTTTTTAACGGTTAACGGAAATCTTTGTCGAGATTTTTTGTTTGACTAATGACTGGATGAAGAGAGATTACAATGGAAGTCTTGGCCATGACCATTCAAACACTGTCTATGACGATATATCTGCAGTGTCTATAAAGATTGGTATAATGTAAGATTTTGCTGTTATATCTAGCAACTCGCGCGCGAGGATTCTGCGAATTCGTTTTTATGGTGGTTGTGCGACTTGAGGTTCAACATCTGATGTAATTTTTCCATATGAAAAGGGATGGAGGTGATGAAGATGTCTTTTTTTTCTCTCTCTCTTTCCCGGTTTATGGTGATGCAGCCTTGTAGAATTACTCTATTGCAACCTGTTCCGTTTTTTGGCAGTTTCAAGTTCTGGAACTGGAATAAAGCGGTTTGAGTGTGTTAAAGCGGGAATTGGAATGTCTGCTTGTGGCTGCTGGTTCCTCTTTGTTGTGGGTTTTACATAATATATCCATCCACACCTACCACAGCAGACAGGACGTATTTCGGTTTTCTTTCTATAGAATGCCAGTATTTCAACTGAAATATATAAAGCCGTTGCCCATTTTAAAAACCTTTGTTAGAAATGTATATTTCCTGTAGCACACAAGAAATACCTGTATTGTTAGGTAATACAGATTGACAAATACCCAAGTATATTATTTATTGTATGCTACATAATCTGTATTATCCACATCTAGTACAATATTACCAAGAAACAAAAGTGATGCGAGGAACACGCGTGCTTGTATCTCCCAGGATACAATGGAAACCGGTTATTGTAATCACGATATCAAAATTAGTGGGTTCCAAGCTTTTCTATTGACCTGATATTATCAGTTATCGAAAAGAGATTTTATGATTGTGTATGTACATATTGGTAACCTAGTTGTTTATAGGGTAGATAAGTTTTGATGAAATCGATTACGGGAAGACTACGGCAATCTGAGCTATTGTAATGGTGATCCGAAACAAGGGACGATAAATAAGCCCCTTTGACGTTTCTGTGGTTGCTTGATGGCCTAGAAATAACAGAATTGCACACATTTTATACTCTAGAAAACAATTAGTTGAGACACAATTGGAACGCCTTTGTGATGGGTCATTCTGAGAAGTAGTGTGTATGTATGGCTTTTCCCAGGTCAACCGTGCTCAGACACACTCCTGGACAGAGGCATTCCAGCTGTGGACACTGATCTTACTTAATGCGGTTGAGAGGGAGACATGGTTGCTATTTCTAGTAGGTCGTTGGCTCACGATTTTATTTAGACACACCAGACACGCACGTGTGTGTTGTCGATAGTGCTTCCGGTTAGATCAATAAACGATTTGTACAATCATCCCCGCTCCATATATTGGTGGTGGCCCAATCTTTTAATTAAACTTGATGTTTGTAAAGTCAGAAGAGACTAATGGTGCAAGGAAAGCCTTCGGAATGATTTAAAATCATTTTTTATGTCCATTGGATAGTGTATAAATATTTTTCCAGTTACCCTGTAATTGAATGCTAAATATTTAAAGCAATTATCTTGTTATTGTACGCAAACATTTGATTTTGTGTGTGTATGTATGTATGTGTCTTTCTGTAACAGAAATGGAAAATATCTTGTACCACGTGGTGGAAAGCTTCGTTTCATTTAATATGTAATTGTACATTTCCTCTAAGGATAGGTTTATTGAATGAAAAAATTTGTGCAGCTTTCTTTTCGTGTTCTTATTCTAGCAATATTTATAATTTTACATGCATTCTTGTTTTGCTGTGACCTGTGTTTTTCTATTTTCTCTATCAGCCGGTTACCGACATTTAATTTACTTTTGAGTCACATCTGTCTCTCTCTCTCTTCCCCCTTCGCTTTTCTTTATAGCTTTCTCTTTTTTCCCGCTCTCTCGGTCGTTCCTTTTCCTCCGCATCCCTCTTACTATTCCTCCTTTGCTTCGCTTCTCTCTCCCTCTCACTAGTTCTTTCTTTATGGTCGATCCAGTTTATACTAGTGTAAACCAGATCTGGCTGCCTCCGCTGTTGCTTTTTCTTCCTTCTATAAACATCCTTTATTTTACTGGCGAAACTCTGGGATTTGATTTTAAAAAATCTCATCTTGTAAGATTGATGTCTTTATTTAACACTGGTTAAATAGTCTTTAATTAACTGGCGATGATTGCTTTCTCTATATTAATCTCTTGTCTCTTCTCTCTCTCTCTCATTGTTGCTTTTGTTTCTCGAAGGTTCTCAATTTCTCCGACCTTCCTTCACTAAATATATTGAATTTTGTAATATATATATATATTTTACTCTGTATATAATATATATATTATATAATCAATACTTTCGTAAGGAAAAATAGAATTTGAAATGTTCCAGAATCGTAAATCTAAACATGTAAAACGTAATTGCGTTGGGGGTGGGGTAAGAAAGTTGATCTGTGGCGTATCAGGAAAGTGATGTAGTGGCTTAAATACATGGTGGTGGTAATGGGGGGGGGATAATTATTACAGAATTGTGATCTTTTCTACGAACCCGTTTTCTGCCATTTTAAGAACAAAGCGTGGGATGACACCGATTTCTCCCCCCTACGAGGTTTTGTATGTGTTAACCTAAAGTTTAGCGGTCGTTCCAACCTTGACCAATCCATCTATAGCCGCTCCGAGTCGGTCATTTGAACACGTAAAGTAGATAACTGTCTTGAATAATAATAATCGGTTTGTATATTCGAACGTGTATGTAATGAATGTATGTACATATGATTTATAATTGAACTTTTTTATTCATTTATTTTCCAGTCAAACCAAATAACCAACCATGTGTGACAAAATGCCAACATTTAAGGTAAGACCTTTTACTTGTATGTAGCCACTATCTCTTGCCGTCCCTATTTTTTAATGGAGGTTTGTTGTCCTTTGGTTAACTGACGTAAAACCAGTTTGATGTTAGTACATAAATTTCATTTCCCTTAGTTTCGATATAGTATTCTATAAGTGGGGCTAGCCACGGCAAGACGCACACCAAGCATCCCTGTCGCCTTCCAGCTTAAAAGGCGGAAGGTGATAGGGATGGTTAATATAATTAGGTGATCAATTAATAAATCGTAAATTTTGCAAGTGGATGTCGATAGAAGCTTCGGTCGGTTGAGCTGATTGATTATAATAACGTTAATGTCTACACTCGGTGTATTTGTCGATGTATGAAAAACTACTAAAACTCCTTCCTTTTTATCCCTCGAGTCACGTATGCAGTATGTGTATTCTTCATTCCCTCGGGTAGGTTTTACCAAATTCATCTGTTCTCTCTTTCAGCTGGTGTTAGTGGGTGATGGTGGCGTGGGTAAAACCACTTTTGTCAAGCGTCATTTAACTGGCGAATTTGAGAAAAAATATGTTGGTAAGTAACTGCAGCTTTTTTTCTTTTTTTTTTTCTTTCTCAAAGGCATGATCTTCAAAGGAGAGAATTTGGTTATTTGGGTTAAATAAGAGCAGCTCATTTGCAGTGATGCCGATGTTTTCACTATTGTACACGTGTATTTTGCAAATAGCATCATTCTTGTGAACCAGTCGGCTGTGGTTTGATTTCTAGTATTAGCCCTTTTGTTACCGAATTTCTGAAATCACTGCCTTTGTTTTAGTTAATTTTAAAAGTAATGAAGAATAAAATAACGTTGGTTATGTAGAATTTGGTAAAATAACTTTAATTATGAAGAATTTGGTAAAATAACTTAGGGTTTTTTTCTTTGTTTTTAAAGCTAGTCTTTAACAGGAAGTTTGTATCAACAATCAAAGGTGGGTTGGTATCATGAGGGTTAAACAAATTTTTCTTTTGCTTTAAAATAAAATTGTGACTAGAGAACCTGTTTTCTGAAAATATATTGTAGGAAGGGTTAATTGGGTGAGCATTTTGGATCATCAAATATAGCCTTATTAATTTTTTTATTATTAATCTTCATTTTTGCCTATGTAGCTAATTTTTTAAAAAATTGTCACAACTTGTAACACTGTCCTTTTTGTTTTTTTTCCCTTAACCATTTAGCAACATTGGGTGTAGAGGTGCATCCACTTGTGTTTTACACAGCCAGAGGACCCATCAGGTTCAATGTTTGGGATACGGCAGGACAAGAAAAATTCGGTGGGCTCAGAGATGGTTATTATATTCAAGGTAAGTTGTGATTTATATTTGGTTTATGATTAATGCTTTTGATTATTCACTTCCAAATAAAACACTTAAAGTATTCATCAAAGACCTAAGTTAGTTCTGGTCAGACTTCACTGCTTTAACACAACTGTATTCGTTGTTTGCAGGTTCAGTGTCTTATTTCTCTAGGTAGCTAGGTGTACCCGAATTTGAATTCCTGTTGTGATATTTCAAATGAAGTGTGAACACATTTCAACTGTACATGGTTTCTTTACGTCCAACAAACAGCAAGATGGATAGAGGGGTGTTTGTCTGTATGACCAAATAGTTGTACTTTTAAGTGTGCTATTTGGATGAGGGTGGATTTCTGACCAGATGACCGTTATATAATCCATGACCTGTTTAATGTCAACAAGAAATGGTAAGAATCTTGTTTTGCTCAGCTGGTGACAAGCACAACAGTGGAATGTCAACACTTGCACATATAATGGGCTTCTTGCATTTTCTTTATAACAGTCTCAAGTCATTGGTTAGCTTATGGTCTAGCACTTGGTGTTCTGTGCAGGAATTTAGAATTTGAGTTGCATTGATTTAAAGCAAACGTAATATTTTTTACAAAATTTATAAAAATGATTGGGATTTTGAAAGGTTTTCAAGTAAGTAATCATATTTTTCATTCTTTATTCACTCAATATTAATTTTTGTTTCAGGACAGTGTGCTATTATCATGTTTGATGTTACATCAAGAGTTACATACAAAAATGTACCGAATTGGCATCGAGATTTAGTGAGAGTATGTGAAAATACACCAATTGTGCTCTGTGGAAATAAGGTTGATGTAAAAGACCGAAAGGTAAAAGCCAAAGCAATCACTTTCCACAGAAAAAAGAATTTACAGGTAATTCTCTCTTTCTCTCGCTCGCTTCAATGTTATCCACTTATTTCCTTATAGGAAATAACCAGTTTCAAGCTTTGATTTTAAAAAAAATCTCAATTGTTTTGTCATGAAAGGGGAGTTTTGAATAAAACGCTATGTCTACGTTGGTTTAATGGCTTGCTATCTGTATCTTCATAATTATTGTTGCATTTTGGAATTTCAAGCCAAACTTTCTATTTATGGGACAGCATTGTTCTTATTCAGTTGTCCCTTCTAAGGATATTCTGTTGGATTGTCCTTTACAAGTTCATTTTGGTTGCAGAGTTCTTTCAGGCATCTTGTGTTCCAGTATCTTGCTGGATGGGGATGTATGGCTTAACTGTGTCTAATGTGCTTCCAGTTAGGTCTGATCTATGAACAACAGGTTTATAACTATTCAGGTTTTGGTGTGGCTAGTGGACAAGAGTTTAATCTTTGAAGTAACAAATACGTGGTGTTCTAAGACTTGAACAATAGAAAATGTTACTTAATATTAGTTTGGATTATTTGAACATGCCTAATCTTGAACAAGGCACTGCTGTCAATGATTAAGGCAATTGGCTTATCAATCTTGAAAGTTGGTTCACGTGAGATTTGAACTTGTCTTACCAGTGTTTTCCGTTAACTTGAAGAAATATACTTACATCAAGGGCTAATGAAATTGGTATACAAGATCTACTCCAACCCTTTATTGAAAGCTTACATGCAGGGATAATGTGGCATCAAAGCTATCTTGTAGCATTCTTAGGTTTGCACTTAATCATTTCGTTAGTATATTTCTAACCAAACTGATTTCATAGAACTTTTTTATTTATAACCAAATTACTGCGAATGGACATTAACCGGAATCTCGGTTTTATGTTTTATAATTTGTCTCAAAGCAAATCTAAATACAGGTAATTTCAACAAAATATAAAATTAAAATTGTTTAAACATCAGCATAGAAAATCATTAGCTAATATAGTATACAAGAAAATTTTAAGAATTGTGCAAATTACTAGATTATTTATCAGTTAATGCATATAAGACAAGTGTACCATAAAGGTACAGCAGAACGAAATACTGGGATTGTCTTTGAAGAAAACTAGGAAATGAAATGAACCCCTGTGTATACATAAATACATAGAAAAATGTTTCATAATCCAAATTAATCAAACTTTGTCATACATCGTACAGGTAAATTCGAAAAAATCTTTATATATCAGATATATATATATTCACATATTGTATTCCTACGTGTTCAGATGTCTAGCTTTATTCCAAGTATGTGGAAAACCTTAAAATATATTTCTCTCACCTCTTAGTTTACCTTTCGCATAATGATGGCGTTTCTGCAGTAATCGATTCAGAGGGGAAAATTTTTTAAAAATTTAGTTTCCTTCCCTAATTAACAAAAACAGTTTTTAAAGGGGATTCATTACCACACAGGTAGGTTTTATGTTTGCTGTGTGGAAAAGGATCTCCACATTAGCAGTGCACACATATCATGTACAATGATGCCACCATCATTGTAATTGTTTACAAAGTGAAAGTTTTCACGAAATGTACCGAGATTTGTGCTGGAATTCTCATTAAAATATGAATAGGCCATTACAGCCGGTTTTGGGTGGTTTAGTAATTTTGACCCAAATTTTTATCGGTTTTGGAGTGGGTTAAAGGCAGTGACTTGGCAATTGTAACTTTTGTTGATTATTTATTGAAGAGAAGTTACAATTTAAACTAAGGTTATTTTTATGAAAAGGTTTCAATGAAAGAAAATAGGAATCTTTATTATTTGAGAACTTAGAAATAATTCGCATAGCACTTCATGTAAAGGATTATCCCTTTAGCATTGAGATTGATTTGTCAAATATAATGCTTATTTACTTTGTTTTGAAGTAATACATTGTAGGGTAGGTTTGAGAATAAAACATTTAGGTCTGATATGGCCAGTTAAAAGCATTTTTTTTTTTTGTTTTAATATATCTTTTGTCTTGTCTCTCTTTTTACATCCAGTACTATGATATCAGTGCAAAGAGTAATTATAATTTTGAGAAACCATTCCTTTGGTTGGCAAGGAAGTTAATTGGAGATGCTAACCTTGAATTTGTTGAAATGCCTGCTCTTCAACCACCAGAGGTAGAAATGAGTCAATCACTTGCACAACAATATGAGAAGGAACTTGAGGTAATTACAACTTTTCTTTTAATATTTGATATTGTCTGAATATGATCGTTTGTTGGTTTTACTTCCTACTTTACCATAAAGTAGGGTGTGGTGACTTTTTAAAGTAATCTTAATATAAAGCCTTCCCTCTAACACTATAATGAGTTAACTATTAACAGGAGTTATGCCTCCTGTTATTTTCTAAACTACATAATTAACTTTAGTTACCATATTTCTGTTGAAATAAGCAACCTTTGTTTCAATAAATTTTGAAATTGAGTTGAATAGAATAGAATAATGTTTGTCATTAATTTAGAGGCGGCTGCGATTGTATCAGTGAGGGGTGGTCTCGGAAAGGTTGGGCTCTTTTCCCACACCACCCTCTCTTGTGTTCTCCATATTTGTTCCAGTGAGAACTGCTTTTGTGATTCATATTCTTTTGATATGGGTGATGGTGGCAGGACTAACTGATGTTTTGTTGTTTGTTTTTCTTTTCTGTAAATGGTAATTGATATTTTCATTTTAATTTTGTTTCTACAATTGCAGGTAGCTCAAGGAGTTGCTCTTCCTGATGAGGATGAAGATCTTTGAAGATAATCTGATCCTGCTAATCACTTAACAATTAACTAATTATCACAGTGCATTGTTAACCTTCTAAAGATGGGAAAGTCTGTTTAAATACAGTGATGTCCTATTTCTACTATCTGTTATGGCCTGCAGAGCTGCGCTCCCCTTTCTTTTAAGCTGAGAAGATGGTTTAGGCCTGTTTGCTTCACTAGAAAAACACACAAAAACTTCTTTCAAACAAATTTTTTTTTCTTAATGGGTGGGGCTGGAGAAAAGAGGTGGGGGATTGCAGACACCAAATGGTAAAAAGCTAAAACAAACAAGAAAAAAAAATATAAAGACAATTTCACACCATCAAATCATTACATTCGAATGCTGAGTTCATGTTAAGTAGGTGGTTTGTTTCTCGCTCTCTCTCTCTCTCTTTTTTTTTTTTTTTCATGTACTCTTTGATTAGTTATGGGCCGAAATATTGTCTCTTGCGATTTGTTACTGTATGCAAGTGTGAATGCGGGCATTGTAACGTATTTCCCCCCCTTTTGTACAAAGGTCTTCAATAAAATTTTGCATTTTACTCTTAAATTTTACTTTTTGTTTGTTTTTTGTTGTAATTACTTTGTAAGTTTTTGTTTTGTTTTGTTTTCCTCCCCAAGTGGATGGATTTGAGATTATATATGAAGATATACATATTTTTCATTTTATTTCATGATAGTATTTTTTTATGTCCATTCTTCCATTTTGATGGGTCAGACAAAATTCATTGATGCAAACATCCGTTTCCAGTCCATGCAAGTTTTTATGGAATGTGCCAAACTGACACTGTACTAATTGTAAAACGTTTTACGATGTTGTTTTTTTTTGGTTTTTTTGCTTTACAAAGGCTAAGGGGGAAAAAATTAAATGTTAATACTTCATTCTTGAGGTGGTGTAAAGTCCACATAATACTGAGCTTGACTATCATTGAAAATTAAACTCTTTGTTATACACAATTACTTTGAGATGTATATTTTATTTTTGTCATAAAGTGATTCTGCTCTTACAAGGGATGGCCTAATTCTTTTGAATGGCAATGTACTTAAGGGTTTAATCCATGAACTTATGGCACATAAGACTTAGGAGATGATTGAAAAGTACCTTTTGACTTGATGGGAAATCATAGTTTGTTCTGTACAATGAGCCATCAAACCAATTAATCACATATATGGCATGTTTTAAACACAAAATGATTCCATTAAACAACTTTTTCTACCAAGTGAGCTGATTGACCTTAGTTTTAGTCTCCTCAATTACTTATAGCTCTTGTTTTTAACCTGGATGGTGGTGCTCTCTTTGGAGAGAATTGTGTTTGCAAGGAGCTTATGAAAATATTAAAGCAGTTTAGGATTAAAATATGAATAGGTGCTTGTTGTCAGAATGCTGAAGAAAACTAAAATTTTGCTATGGAAATTTTTTTTTTTTTAAAATTTTACATGGCAAGGGGACAAGCTCAGTTGAATTTGTAATAAGAGATGCAAACTTTGTCTCATCTTCATTTACCATCCATGTTCTATTGCATGGGCTGGATGTGGAGAAAGTTGTGTGTATGTAAAGCAATTTTTCTACAACTGTATAGTCTTCCTGTCGCCAACCCTCAGCTGTTTCTACATAAGGTAATATTTCGCCTGACCAGGAGACGTCCACTTTCACACGTGAACTTTTTGTTTCCACTGACAAAATTCATTCGCAACATTTTGTTCAAGGGACTGCAGTTGGGATTCTGAATTCAAAACCACATAGATGATAAATGAACTTCTTACCCCACATAGAAATTCCCCCTCCATTATAAGAGGGAAATAGTGTACAGTACTGTGGAAGTATTACTTAACTGATAATATTGGTTATTTTCTGGTAAGAAGTTTGTTTACCAAACATGGTTTCGCGTTCAGTCACACAGTGTAGAACCTTGGTCAGGTGCCTTTTACTCTAACCTTGAGTTGACCGGTGTGTTAAGATGAATTTGGTAGATGGAAACTGAAAGCCCATAGCGTGTGTTAGTATGTCACTGTCATACAAGCAAAGGAGACTGTCAAGCTGTTTGCAGTCTTCCATGAAAACGTGTCTGGTCATGGGAGGGGGGATATCTTAGTTGAAAACAGGTAAGACTTGGCAACATGGAGAGTATCCGGCCCATGGAAAAGTGGTAAGCAGTTTACTTTGCAACCACATGGTTTGGGGATTAGTACTACTGTGCAAGTGTCTTTTTATTTATCTCCTGGGCTGACCAATGATTTGGGAGAGGAAACTGGTGTTGGTTCTTCATTGGAAAAGATCAAGTACCAAGCTTCAAAAAAAAAAAAAATTTGGTAAATTTGTTCACCTACCCACTAAAGGGCAGTGCTCCAACATGGTCACTGTCCAATGATGAAGAAAAAGAATGTTTAGATTATTTCTGTGTATCAGCTGACCTGCACAATTCCTCCGAATGTGCTTTTCATCAAGATGGCTGATGCATTAAATGAAAAGGCATGGTAGAAAGCTTGCTTCCCAATCATGTGGTCCTGGGTTCAGTCCCACTGTGGAACCTTGGACAAGTGTCTTCTATACCCTCAAGCCACCCTAGGTGTTGAGTAGATTTGG
>JAOPUL010003754.1:7860922-7871678 GCA_027564515.1 Octopus rubescens | reverse complement strand
GCTTGCCAGTTTCCAGTCAAACCGTCTAACCCATGCCTGCATGGAAAAACAGACGTTAAAGGATGATGATGATGATTATCTAATGTTTGCTTTTTTTTTTTTTTTTTTAAAAAGGTATGATTCAAAGATTTTGCTGCAAGTCAGGTGATCATATAGTGTACTCTTTCGTCAGCATAATTAACAACTGTTTTTTGTTGTAAATTGAATTATAAAACGGTCATTAATTCTGCACCAACCTAATAGTTTTTCAAAGTGGTGTACTGTTATAAAATTTAAACTAGCTGAAATGCAACCGTTTCTGAAATGTCACATGATTAACTGGACAAACTGTTGGATCCAGTCAAACTTGTATTGAGCAACTATTATTTATTACTTTACTGGTGCTTTAAAAAAAACTTACCCTGCAACTCGTTTGTGTGCGTGTTGCCAGTTATGGTTGGGGAGATATATATCAAAAACATTAACATTAGGCAAAACTGGATGTCAAAATAAGAGCAATTGAAGTTGAATGATTTCTTAATATATCTCATGACTTAGTGTATAGTTATATATATATATATATATATTTTTTTTTTTTTTTTTCATTTTAACATGACCTTTTGAGAAACAAAATAAATTGAGGTTAAGCTCTGTTTTCTAGTCTGTGTGTGTTTTCAGATCATTGTTTTAGCATCCACTTTTCCATGCTTGTGTGGGTCAGATGGAATTTGTTGAGGTGGAGCGTCTATAACCGAAGGCCCTTGTCACTAACCTGTTTCCAAGTAGGCTAATATTTCCCCCATGGCTACACGTTTTTGCAGTATATTGGAAATGAATGACAATGCTTGTATGCCAGTGACACAACTATCATACATTGTCAAGATAGGGGACACACATGATGTGCTTATTTCAGTTTCTATCTACCAAATCCACTCAAGGTTTTGGCCAACCTGGTACTGCCCAAGGTGCCACACTGTAGGACTGAACCTGAAACCATGTGGTTCAGAAACAAACTTCTCAATCACACAGCCAAGCCTACACACACGTGTGTGTGTGTAAGAATATATATATATATATAATGAGATAGAGCTGCCCCTTCCCCTCTATTGTACTTTAGCCTTTCAACCCCTGGCATAATGCTATTTCTCTACTACGTTTGCACTCAGTTAAAGAGGGTTTTTCCTTTGTCTTGCAAGTTACAAGTGCTGATGCCATGAAAACAAAAAAAACACCCAATTCACACTGTAAAGTGGTTTGAGTTAGGAAGAGCATCCAGCTGTAGAAACCATTCCAAATTAGACATTGGAGCTTGATAGTCCTCTGGCTTGTTGAATCATCTAAGCCATGCCAGCATGGAACACAGACATTAAATTGTGATGAGCCCCATTCTGTGTCTAACATTTTATATAAGCTTCTTTTTGTTGGCAAGATTTGTAACCCCCCAAAAATCCCAATGTTTTATAGTTTGATTCTTCTTCACTGGCTAACACAGAAAAAAAAACAACCCCAAGCCAACAAGTATGTCTCTATGTGGTCATTCAATCATCTAAAAATAGCAGCCTAATTCCTCCAAATCATACCCTACTATCTTGAGTAAGGAAAAGGCATATTGCACAGTGCCTCTGAAAAGACAGGATGGTCGTGGCTGAAATGCCTTTTGATTATAGTTCTACTCAATCAGGACGGACTTGAAGCTAAACAGAACGCAGTAACTACCTCAGATTTTTTTTATCCTGCTAGATACATGTATTTTAGTACACATGTAGTAACATCTGTTTTTTACTTGAATGTTGGTTCATTTGTTGGTCGATAGTTGTCCTTATCTATTGCTTGCATCGTATTTATCACCTGTCAAGTCTGTTTGTTTACTAAATCTAAAATTAGCTTCTATTGCGCAGTTGATTTTATTCCAATGACAGCAAAACAAATGAAGTGTTTGGGGGAAATATTCCCTATAATTTTTTTCCCTATAATTTTTTTTCTCTCTCCTTTTTTTTAAATTTTTTTACAGTTGTTTCTCCACTCTAATTTTTGTTCAATATTGATTTCCAATCAGGATTTATATTGGTCTTAATGTTGATGTCCTTGAGCTGTCTGTCCTCCTTTAATATTGTATTGCAATTATTTGCTGTATTTGGTAGCTGAAATGATTTCTATGGTGTGGGTCATATTTCTCTAGTTGTGCTAGTTAGCAACTAACTGTGAACTCATCAATTATTTCCATGCTAAGCTATTATTAAAACTATTTACTGAAATAATGGTTTCTCAAATAGTTTATTTCTCTCATTGTAATATAGTGGCCAAATGATTAAACTGTGCAGGAAGGAGTGGTGAGCTAATTGCTTAAGGGTTTTTTTTTTGTTTTTTTAATATGAATTTGTTTCTGGAAATAGCCTTAGCAATGTTTGGTATATTTGGCAGCTAAGGTAATTTCTATGGCTATTGATCATATTTCAAAAAGTGTGCCAATTTTCAATTGTGGGCATAATATTATCCGTGATATTTTTGTTAAAAGTATTGCGTAAAATATTTATCTCTTGTGGTGGCTCATTAGCTGAATAACTGAATCTGTGACAATACTGATTGTGTGTTGTTTTCTATATCCTGTTTGTTTATCTACCAAACCATTTGAAATCTCTGTTTATAGTTCAATCATTGATTTGTAGATCAAACTGTAATGTTACCAGTGCATTTATCTGTAGAAGAAACATGTTTATAATTCAGTGGAAAGGTCTCAATGAAAAAATATTTTCTTAGAATCATTCTAGTATATATTCATTATCATTTTTAATTCCAATTTTATCTCTCCTCCCCTCCCCCCACCTAAATTTTATCAGAATTATTAATTCTTGCAAGTTTTGTATTGGTTAATTTTAAGCCTTTGAATATTAACCTTAGTATTTAAATTGAATACTCATCCAAATAATCTTATTTTGTGTATGATTGAGATACATTAGTAAATTTTCAGCTTGGGTTTATGTAAAAAAGTTTTTGTGTTATGAAAACTAGCTTTAATATACCCATAAGTTACTGTGCCAGCAATAGTATCTCTGTATGGGCTCTCAACCTGTAGGAACAGCAGCCAAATCTCCCTCTTTAAACTTTATCATGTTAAGAAGTAAAGAAGGGTAAATTAAGTAAAGTAGTTCCTAGAAACACAATGCTTGTGCAAAAAAAAAAATTCATGGCTGAAATCCCTTTGATTGTACATTTGGTCAGTCTGGGCTGATCTGGAGTCTAAAACAACAACAACCAATAAGCTGTTTTACCAAGTTGACTGCTCACCTTATCTTTTCTACTGCTGCCAATACCACTTCTACAGTGAAGAAGCCTGTTTCTTGGAGCCCTTTGGTTTTGTACCACCTAAAGTAAGGCCCACTTAACTCGCTCATCTCTCCTCCTCTCATCACTTGTTTTGTCTACTGTTTCAGGTCCTTCACTAACCACTATGCCCTTCCCTCTGGAATTCCCTCCTTGTCAAGTTTCTCCTGCAATTGTTAACTTTCAGTTCAAACATCAACTGCATTGATCTCATCATCCTCAGGACCAAAACTATTAAAGTTTTTTTTTTTAAGTCACATGCATGGTTATGGGGTTAAGAAATTCGCTTCCAAACCATCTGGTTTCAGGTTCATTCTCACTGCATGATTTGGTTGTAGTATCTTCTACTATAATAACCCCAGACTGACCAATGACTTGTGAGCCAATTTGGTAAAGGGGAAACTAAAAGAAACCTGTCGCATGTGTGTTTGTGCTCTACAAATATGTCACTAGCCACAAGTTGTGTTGTTGTCACTTCTGTCAACAAATTGTTCTCTTGCTTTGTGTCTTTGAAGAAATGTGAAATAAGGTCCTTGACCTGAAAAATAGGTAAAGGTTAGCAACGGCAAAGGCATCTGGTTGTTAAATGGTGTCAGTAATATATACATCTACCCCATGCTAACATGACAAAACTGATGTAAAACAAATGAAAAAAATGCTTCTACATTATCAGATGGCCTTTTTTTCTTTTTTTTTAAATAGTGTAATTTGAGAGAAATCTTGCAGTTATCTCTAGAATATCAATCAGCCACCTTGTGGTTCCCTTATTGTTCTCAACATAATTTAGTTCTTAGTTATTTTGTCAACTGAGACTGTTTTAGATTCATGTTAGATATCTTTTTGATATCTCCTTTCATGCCTAATATAGTTCAAGTTTTGCTAAAACATTCTTTACATATTTTTCTTCTTTAAACATTTAAAAATTCATTTCAAATGATTGAGCAAAATTTCTCTACTTTCGTACCAGTATCTCATAATTTTAATTATTTTTTCTTTGAACAGATCTTCTGTAGTCACTGAATATTTAAATACCTTAACTCTGTCTATCCTATATATCGCATGTGATACACAAGAAATATTTCCCTAGCATCCATGCTATGATACACATTCCCAGATTTTTTTTTTAACCACTTGGAACTTAAGAAAGGAGAGCTTTATATTACTCAGAATGTATGAAACAAGGGCTAACTGTAAGTCTGAAAACAATCGTGGATGTTTAGGATCATCATCATCTTTTAACGTCCGTTTTTCCACGCAAGCATAGGTTGGACGGTTCGACTGGAGCTGGTGATCCGGGGGGGCTAGCACCATGCTTCCGTCTGATTTGGCTTGGTTTTTTACAGCTGGATCCCCTTCCTACCGCCAACCACATTTACAGTGTGTGCTGGGTGCTTTTAACGTGCCACCAGCACCGTACCTTCATCGCTTCCCATACCTTCCACATTTACAGTGTGTGGTGGGTGCTTTTAATGTGCCACCGGCACCGACCTTTCGATACTCGCTTCCATCCGCATTTACAGTGTGCTAGGTGCTTTTAGCCTTCCACTGGCACCGGACTTTCGACACTTGGGGCGTCGCCTCTCGTACAGCCATTTCCGTATGACATTTGAGTGACAGTTGTATTTCGCCTTGAAACAGCTCGCTTCCCGAAGAACTTATAAAAGATATTTTGGACAGGCAAAGGGTTAAAAATATTCCTCTGACTGTTTATAGCTGAGACTAGAATGTAATTTACTATCTTGGTGCTGTTTCAAGAATTCCTTGCAACAGGCTTTGGAATATTGATTAGAAAACCAATCACACTATATTCCTTCTCTATACACTTTGAATTTATTAGAATGCAGATATGCGTGTGTCCTAGTGGACTCAAGATCATGAGATTGTGGTTTCAATTCCTGGACCGGGCGACACATTGTGTTCTTGAGCAAAACACTTTATTTCATGTTGCTCCAGTCCTCTCAGCTGGTAAAGAGGAGTAATCCTGCAACAGACCGGCATCCCATCCAGGAGGTTAATAAATGTACACCACGGAAGCCGGGAAACCGGCTCTTATGAGCCCATAGGGTTTTAAAGGACTAACTACTACTTATGCACTCACTGTACTAGTAGTGTAGCACTTACCATACAAGCAACACTGAGGCATCTTTTTGCTGTAATGTATGTCAGCATTCCACCTCTTCAGAACTGATACTTTATTCATTGTTCCCACACCCGACAAAATGCTCGGCAGCATTTCTTCTGGCTCTTCATATTCTGAGCTCAAGTACCACTGGGGTTGACATTTGCCTTTCATCTTTTCGAAATTGATAAAATAAAGTACCAGTCAAGCACTGGGGTGGGGTGGGGGTGTAATTGGCTCCCCTCCCATCAGAATTATTGACCTGGTGACAAAATTAGAATACCTTCATCTTACCTGTTAAATGATGATTCTTGGAACTTTTGTTTTTGTTTTTTGAAAAATCTTGTTTGCTAACTTTGAATTATAAAATTATAATTATCTTTGAATACTGCACTAATATTATGACACCAGAGTAGCTCTGCAAGTTAGCTATTTATTCAATAGAACAACAGCAGCAAATGTGTTTCTGTGAAACGTTTTGGCTTTTAGTAAAGATTATTGGAAGAAATACACTAGACCAGTGTTTCTAAGAAGACGGCAGCAGGCCTTGCTGGGAGGAAGGGAGCTGTGAAGAATGAAAAGTTGGTGTGTACCAATTTGCTATGTTTGAAGAATAAAGATAATTCCAAACTTTTTAAACTTGTGCAATACCATAGCAAAGAGAATTTTATGGATGCAATTTTTTCTCTTTTCATTAACTCTTAAAGTCCAATAATAAAAGTTACTACAACTGGCACTGAGAGCTCTTCTGTGTGAGAAATAAAGTCTAGTTTAATTTTAAAAAGAACTGTCAAAAGACTTCCTGTTGGCACCATGTGTTGTTGTAGTTCTTGCTTTAATTTTTCAAGCATCATAGCAAGTATATCTTAAGTGGCAAGTTAAAATCTGATATTAATGATTTATTTATTTTTTAATGATTTAATTAGAGCACAGCTTGAGCTCAGAGAAAATAAAGATATTTCAGTGTCATCTGTGCACGCCAGCAACCTAAGTGAGATCAGGATTTATTGAATTCTAAGCAGGAGTGGAGGGATTATATATTTGATCATTGCATTACTGCTTTCATTTATGAAGTGAAACCCCCCACAAAATCTTTGAACTTAGAAACAAAGTCTGTTGAGTATTTTCAACTTTTCCCTTAAATGTTTCTGTCAGGATCAGTGCACATCGACTGTGCACTTTCATTACATCATTGGAAGAGATGAAAGTATATCTCAGAATTAGTTTTCTAATAGTTGTGCAGCTTCCAACCTACAGAGATTACTTGAGCACAAGTCTAACTCCGAGGCAGAAAATCAATGCCGAGAAAATCGATATCTTGTAAATATATGATTACACCTGCATGTAATTGACTTAACTGTATTCAATCTACTGAGCCAGGTGAAAGTGGCATGATAATGGGGTAAAAAAATCATATTCGTGATGTACACCAACAATCATCCCATTGCATCAGCAAGTTTTACCTAAATTCCTGCAATAGTTATATTATCTGGTTTGGCACTGAAATGTTTTGGAGTTAAATTAAGTGATAATTTTGAGTTTAATTAATTGATAACGAGTGGACTTCTGTTTTGCTACATCTTTGTTTATAAACATTTTTAAAGATATCCTTTCTTTTAAGTTATTCTTTTGCTGATATATCCAGTATCAATTACTAAAGTTTGGTAGCTCATATAGATTTCAATGATTTCCTTTTTTTTTTTCTTTTTTTTTTTTTCCCAATGCAAGGATGTTAGTGACGGGAGTGGGGTGGATGGATTCAGCCTTGATGTATTCTTGTATCTTGATAGCCGGAAGGATGTAAAGGCTAATTTGGTTGAACCTGGTTGGATTTGAACTTGAAACTCTGACATATTGAAGTATATTCCATGAAGCGTTTTCGGTTCATTTTGTTATCTCTCTCTCTCTTTCTCTCATATATGAGAATGCAGGACTAGACAGTTTCCTTGCAGCTGGTGTGCTAGGGTGGTCAGCTGAAATATTTGAACAAATGCTTAACAATTTCCTGAGCCTATCCCAAAGGATCCACAGGCAGGATTTGAATGCAGAACAAAAACCGCTACATCTCATCTGGCACTCCAACATTCTGCCAATCTATCGCCCTGGATGTGTGTGTGTGTGTGTGTGTGTGTGTGAAGGTACATGGCTCAGTGGTTAGAGCATTGGGCTTACAATCATGTGGTTGTGAGTTCAATTCCTGGACTGGATTGTTTTGTGTTCTTGAGCAAGACACTTTATTTCACGTTGTTCCAGTTCACTCAGCTGTGGAAATGAGTTGGAATGTCACTGGTGCCAAGCTGTCTCAGCATTTACTGTTCCATTCGACAACATCGGTGGTGGGGAGACTGGTATGCATGGGCGATTGCTGGTCTTCCACAAACAACCTTGTCCAGACTTGTACCTCAGGGGTGAATTTTCTAGGTGCAATCTCATGGTCATTCATGACCAAAAGGGGTCTTTACCCTCTTTATGTGTGTGTGTGTATATATATATATACACACACACACACACACACACACATGCACGCACACATTTATATATAGAGAGACATCTTCTGTACTCTTTTTTAGGCAACCAACCAGTTTAATGATAAAGTTCAACAATAATTAAGCCAACATTTATAATTTAGAATGTCTATGCATAAATATTGGCATAAATATATATTTATAGTCACAGTACATTACATTTGTGTTGTAGTTTGTATAATATTGTCTGTTTATATTTTGGCTTTGGTGGATATAAAACTCAGCACAGTGACATAGTAATCTATGTAGAATAAAGTATTCTGTTCATTTTAAATTACTTTGGTATGGCAATGACATTATCATTCCAGCCAATTCCTTGTTTGGTTGTTTGATTAAAAAAAAAAAATTATTATATTGTAATTTCGTGAATGTTCTTTCTCTTAATTACATCTAAAGGCTAATTAATTTTGTATAAGAAAAATATGAGAAAGTGTGAGCATATGAATCCCAGTCAAAGGATTGTGATTTCAATATAGTTGACTCTCATTCAATTCTGGAGTAAGGCAAGACCTCACAAACTCTAGTCATGTTTGTATAAATCTCTATGTATGTGTGTGTATAGAATATATTCATTCATTCATTCAAAATTAATCTGTTGATATGTGTGCAGTAGGGATGAAAGTTTTAACACAGCACGAAGCAAATAAGTTTACATAATTTTAGGGTTTAAATTACACTAATAGCTAAATATTTAGAATTAACTTAGTGCTCCTGTGGTGTGTTACATAATTATTTTGTTTTTGTATTAGTTTTTGTCTAATATCTTTTAATCTGGCTATCCTAAACGTCGCTGGCCTTTATCCTATTTAATCTGTTTGAAAATAAATACATTTGTTTTGTCGCCTTATGTCGATCGTTTGATACAAACAAGCCTGAAATGACCTGCTTTCTATTATTTTATGAAACTGCCTGTTTTTAAAATATTCATATATATATATATATATATATATATATTAAAACATTTACCATCATAATTTTGTGAAAGAACCTTTTGTTACGTGCTTAATACCAACATGCTATGGAAAAAAATTATTGTAATAAATGAGGTAGTTTTATGTTTTTCTGTGCTAGCATGGGTTAGGCTTTTATATTATTGAGGCCTTGTTTTACTGCTGGGCACCCTTCCTGTTGCTAACCCTTACCTGTTTTTCAAGTAAGGATCTCTTATTTCACATATCTTTGAAGGCACTAAGTGAATGGATGAATTGTTGACATGAGAAATACTGCTCAAAGTAAACAACTTTCAATGGCACAAACACACACACACACACACTTGTGTGTGTATGATGGGCTTCTTTGTTTCTATGTACCAAATTCACTCTCTAGAAGACACTTGCCCAAGGTACTACACAGTAGAACTGACCCTGCAACCATATGGTTACCAAGCTGTACTTCTTAAACACATAGACATGCCTACCCTTTTAGTTCACTAAATAAATTCTTGATTATTTTTCAAGTTGACACTAATAGGCAATGTCTAATTGGAAATAGTCACTAAAAAAAATTTTTTTTTTTTTGTTTATTTCATTCCTTTTTTTTCACTTTGACTCATTTAACAATTTTATTGTTGGAACCTATATTCTCTTGAGATTGAGGGAGATATTACTTCAGCCTTTGTTTAGCACCAAGTCAGCTTTGATTGAGCAGACAGACCTATGCACAAGGAAATTCCAATCTTAACCAACAATCTTGTTTTCTGTCTTAATGTATCTTGGAGTATATAACACAATATAAGATAATAGGGTGTGATTTTGATGGGGATTTGTTTTTCTTTTATCAGGAGGGAGGAAAGATGGTGCTCATGACCCATTCTAGATCCTCTGAGATTGGTAGGAGTGAGGGAGGGAGGTATCCTGAAACTGGACATCTGGCCTGACTGCTTTACAGCAGTGGATTCTGCTAAAACTTACATGTGCCAGGTGATTAGTGTCAAACCAGGCAAAAGATTAAGTTTACCATTCAAGAAGGCCATATTTGCATTTGAACTCAGAATGCAAAAAGCCGGAACAAATACTGCAAGGTGTTTTTTTGTTTGTTTGTTTTTTATCAACCCTAAAAGGATGAGAAGGGAAGTTGACTCAGTGGGAATTGAATTTGTAGCTCAAAAGAGTCTGGACAAATACTATGAAGCATTGTCTGACAATCTGATGACTGTGAAAGGCTTTTCATTCATAATTAGCTGTATTTGTGGGTGCATGCACACACTTCCTGGTTTAACACTCCTCTTTTTGTTCCGTATTTACCTGTAGCTATTCAGGCTGAGCATCAACCATATCAATCTCAGCAATCTGAACAGCCTTATAAAAGTCATAGGGAGGGTTACTGTCACATCTAACCCAGAAAGGGAGCTTCAACATACTAGAAATAACAGCCAAGTTTCCTTTTAAATCGCACCTTATCTTTAAAGGAAGACCACTTGGATGGTGATGGCTTGAACATCTTTGATCTGAGATCTGCTCAATCATCACTCATCTGGATCTTAACAATCAACTAACGTGTAAAAGATATAAAATTAAATGTTATCCTCATTTTATTATTATACACTTTTCTGAGTATTTTCACATACAGTATATTTTTTCATTTCTGTGTTCTTATATACTGTCCATTTTGTAAGTTTTTAATTAAAAAAAAATTGAACCTCTTGGGTAGACTTTTGATCAAAGTTGTTCTAGCTGTAACTATACTGTCTAATTTTCAGACATTGTGTGTGTGTATATATATATATATATTCATATTCATAAAATACAAGTCAATTCTTTTCAACTACCCAAGGGTTTCTTGGACGAACATTTATTTAGGTCTCCAATTATCA
>JAOPUL010003754.1:7778775-7789055 GCA_027564515.1 Octopus rubescens | reverse complement strand
TGCCACGCAGTGGGATTGAACCCAGAACCATGTGGTTGGGAAGCAAGCTTCTTACCACACAGCCACGCCGCGCCTACGGTAACAAAAGAGTTAATCAACCTTGGTGGAATATGAAGTACCAGTTGAACACTGGGGTTGATCTAATCAACTTACACCCCATCCCCCAAAATTTGAAACCAATAACAACTCCATTTTATTTTCAATGTTTAGAGTTTAAAATCCTACTAAACTACCCAATTGTATATATAATCTTGTCCCATGCCAAGTTCACATCTAGATGATTGATATTAGAAATTTTTTTTAATTTTGTTTTTATTCTCCATTGTCTTTAGATCTGCTACTTGAATCACAAGAAAAATTGTCAGATATTAAAAAAGCAAATTCAAATACCTGTGAACTGTTGAAGCAACAAGCTTTACTAAAGAATCTGACTGCAAAATCGAAATTCATTCTCCTAAAAAAAATCAACACCCTTAAAACACAGCAGAGAACATTAAAGACCTTATTTGACTCACACAACTCATTTTGCCGAATAGTTAAGGAAAAACTGAATTCTCCTTTAAATCGACCTAAAAGTGCCAAAATGCCTGCTAGAACTGTAGAGCCATCAACAGGCGACAAATTCATAGAAGTTGATGACAACCAGTCTGATAAGGCCAGTACAGTTTACTCCATGTGTATATCATCTAAACATGATAAAATTAGAACAGAAAATAGAGATGAAACTAAAAGCAACAAGATGCCAATAGTGAACGCAAAGGCTGTTATGGGCCAACATTCCATAGAACAGCATTCACAGCTAAATCTCCACGAAAAGATACTAAACCAAGCTACTGAAGTCCCTAAGACAATTAAGAATATTGTCAATCTGCCAACAAATCGAGTGAACAATGCAAACCAGCAACGTTATAATTCTTCATTTCTAGCTCCAAATTCAAAGAATTCTTTCCCTCCTTTGTCTGTTGCTTCCAGTGAAGATTTCCCTCAAATGACAATTCCACCCTTCTTGGCACAGCAACACACCACAGTCCCTGGTAACAGCAATCTTAACAGTCAACAGAATAAAAGTACGGGAAATAAACCGGTGTTGGAGAATTGTAAAAACAAGCCTTTATCCAGTTTGTCAGCACCAACAAAATTCAACCCACCCCAGAAAACATGTACTCAACCACCAATAGTTGAAACTCTACAAGATGGTAGCAGCATAGAGATGTCCAACACCTGCAAGACTGCAGCCTACTACAGCCACACACCACAGCAGAAGAACAGATCTGGAAGTAATTCGACACTAAACATTAGCCAAGATCATTCCTATTTTTCAAGAGAAAACAGCAAAAGCCATAATGAAATTTACCCAAAGGGTGTTGTTAAAGTTTTGTTGATAGACGACAGTGAATTAACTCCAATATCAGACATATTTCCTTCATTGCAATGGTCTAATCTTAACGACTGCTCGTTGCCGTCTTGTTTATTTGAAGACATCAATGAATGGCCAGCAAAGTAACTAAGTTATATTCATAAAATTGTAGAAGTAACAATTACTAAGTGGACAAGACTAACCACACACACACAGGACTCCGACCATGAAGATCAAACAGTGCACTTTTATATTTGAATCTTCAGGTATTTTTCTTATTTCTCTAAACATCTGGTGTAGATATAAGTGAATTTGAATAAATATTTACAATAAATAACCTGGTAATTAATTTGCCCATTAGTATTTAAACTGGCCATATTGAGGGGGAGGTGGATTGCATTGACCCCACTACATGACTGGTACTTATCTTAACACCCCAAAAAACAAAAGGTAAAGTTGACTAGCAGAATTAGGAATGTGAAGATAGACAAAATGGTTGCCTTCATAAAAAAAAAAATTAAAGATTCCTAACGAGATTTTTGCATTGATAATTTAATAGACAAAACAGAAGGATGGCATATCATAAATTCTTACCATTTCATTCCTGTTTGAGGATTGTCATAACTTACAAAATAGAACAAATAAAACAAAAGATCCCATGTGCTCTGTACAGATTTATTCGCAAAGAACATTTTTGTACACAGGTTTAGAATAACATCTTGTGGGGGTACATCTTATTTTTCAGCGCAAACATTGACTGTAAGTAGCCTTTCAGTTGTTTCCTCTCTTTATGCTTCTTGATAGAGTCAATAAGCTGCTTATCCACCTCGAGCTGGTCCTCTTTACGTTCCTTTGTCAGGGTATACTCCTGAAATCAAAACAATTGATAAAACGTTTAGAAGCCTACCCTTGTACAATGAGAATCTGTGTGAGATATATATATATATACACACACACACATATAGACAGAACAGCAGATCTTTATAAAAAAATAACCCTTTTACTTGATATGGAAACAGACTGGCTTGTGCAGAAATTAACACCTACACTGTAGGAAAAAGTTGCACTGCCTTTCATTAATGACTTACTTCAACATGGATAGTCATCTGACGTTCTCTCTATATACTCTACCCAATATCACAAAAGCATATATAACATTAGGCTGTCCTCAGGGCAGCAGGTCTTTGAAATAAACATGTCTTAATCAAAGATTTTAACATCCACCCACCCCAGTTACGTCACCATTTTATGGCAACCCAGAACCTTACATTTCAGCTGAGCAGATGCACTAACACTCACTGCTATTTCTGTTATATAACAAACATCTCAACACCTATGAGTTATAAGTACAACACTAAAGTAGGTAACTAGCTCAATATTGCAAACTCAACATCCCATAAAGTCTATTCTCAGACAAGTATACTATCATTGAAGATGATGATATTCAATGTCAAAATAGAGAACAAATAATGTTTCTGCTTTCAGCTGCATACGTTAAATTATCAAACTGAATTTGTTGAAGCAGTTTACATTTGATTTGTGAGTGAAATTGATAGACAAAATCTGATTTTGTACTACTAAACTCTTCAAGGCATTGTATATTGTATCTTTTAAGAGCCAAAAGTCAAATTACCTTTTTCTCTGTTTCAAACAACTCCACTTCTTTGTGTTTGTTGTTCTTCTTGGCCTTCCTCTTGAAGTAGTTATCATTTATCCTGGCTGGTATTTGAACTTTGCTAACATCAGCTCTAGCTGTGGTGGCAATTACATAGATCTGGTTGACACGACGCAGAGGGCAGCCATTCATTGCAAATGGACCTGAAATGATCAAATTGGCAAAAATGTTATGTAGTGAGACAGAAAGACATATATACACAAGGAGGGGAAAATAAATTGATAATGTGGTTTTGCTTGCTAAGAATTTATATCAATATAAGAGTTCAGAAGATCGACAGATCAAAGGCATCACTGAACCGCAAGAACTATTTTTGCTAACAAGCTTAAACTTAAGATTGTATCTGGCATCAAACTGACTGCAAAAAAATGTTAAACTGCATAACAGCCACCCTTATCAGTTTCAATATCCACTTATACATGCTCACTTGGGTCAGATAAAATTTGTCGAAGCAGACTTTCTATGGTTGGATGCCCATCCTGTTTCCAAATGACCAGACATGTCTAGGAAGATTGGAAATGAAGCAAACCACTTGCATGACAGGCAAAGAGACAGTAACACACACCCATACATATACAACAGGCTTCTTTTCAGTTCCTGCTTACAAAATCTACTCACAAGGACTTGGTTGGCCCAGGACTATAGTATAAGACAATTGTTCAAGGTGCAACACAGCCATGCCTGTACCTAAATGAACACCATCTTCATATTTAGTAGCAGTAAATATAAACACGAAGGGAAGTAGCAGCTATTATACATTAAACATAACTATGTGCTGAATGTGGCATTGAATGTAGCCATTCAAGTAGTTTAATTTGGACAGCAAAAAAGAAACCATTCAATAAACTTAATGAAGCAATAATTAAAGATGGGTTTCTTCAAATTTATCTTGAAGGAAAAGGATCCAACCAGCCTCTTCACTATTATCATTCATTTATAACTTTGATGATAACTGCAACAGACAAACTGCTACACAGAATATAAGAGGAACAGCTCTATTCCCAACACTAATAATTTGAATTTATTGAAGCTGTGTCACTATCGCAATACACCAACAGATGGATTATGTTCCATAATACAAAAATAACATTAAAATCAAAGGGAACCAACTCCTCATAGACAAAGAGTATATCACTAGTGGTTCTCATCAAAGGTCCATGTGAGACATATGGGGGTCATATGCAAGCAAACTGGGGATCCACAGCAGTATTTTCATGGTCCATGAAAAAAATGTTACTCAGGATGTATTTATTGCAAAAAACAAACACAGCTAGGATTCTTTCTATAATGTTTTACATATTTATCCCAAATATTGAATATCACATTTTATGTATTACTTAATATATTGTAATTAGAGTAACTATGAAGCAAATATTTTGTAGATTTATTCGAGTACCCTATTGCTGTGTTCTGAACACCCCCACCCCCCAATATAGCAATAAACAGAAAAGCTATTTGCATTCTGAAACCAGCCAGAATTCATTTTAAAAATCCAGTTGAGACATTAGATGTATCAAGGTAAAAGAAAGGTCAAAATGGTATGAATACTTTAAAACCCCTTACCTGTCACAAGGAGCAGGCCACTGCTAAGCTGCTTCAGGAATACAACACGCTAGAGGAAAGAAAACATTTTAAAATTTAAGAATTCTTGTTATCTGAAGAAGCAATATATTAAATTGAAAACAAAAGTAATGCTTGCAAAGAAACCTGGTTTGGTCCTCTATAAATTATACAGAAATTAATATAATTAAATGGTATACTCCCGTTATTTCAATTAATTTTTAAAATAAACTAAGAATTTAGTAAAATATGTTTGCCATTATTGAGCTGGTGTTTGGAACTTAAAATTAGCATGATATTTTGATGGAAGATTTTAGATCACTTTAAAACAGGATGTTTGCATCCTACAACCAAGGGCAGTTTGGTAACAAAAAGGTTAAGCAGTTCACTTTACCACCTCAAGGACCTAATGTGTGGCATTATCAAGGAACTGCCTTTCTGTAGTCTCAGGTCAACCCATTAAGTAAAAATTGGGTAGATGGAAATTGCATGCAGATTGTACATGTAATTCAAAAAGTACAGCCTTATCACACACCGTTGCTATGCTGCTTCTGCTAAAGAATTGAATGGGTTATTTAGCCACTAACATGTTATTTTAGTTGATCAAATAACTGAAAATCACTAACAGGGATCTATCATGAAATATACTTAAAACTAAAGTGAAGCCTAATGTTAGCACTGAATTACCAACCTCATTTTTTTTTTTTTATCTTCCACACCAGGACCCAATCAAACCCTAACCATACGCTGTCCAAAGTGAAACAAAATAAAATAAATAAATACACAACCTTTAAGTAATAAATCTTTAATATTCAACAAGTATGTAAATCCAGTCAGCAGATGTAGGTTTATCAAGGTCAACGGAATTAGAGGGAAGGGTAGACCATGTAAAACATAGACCCAGTTAGTTAGGTATTAAACTTAGGAAGTGGAGATTACGACCATGCCTCGCACAAGATCGAGAAGCCTGAAGAGCCATTAAGTAAAACACGTCCAACCCATGCTAGCATGGAAACGGACGTTAAACGAAGAAGTATCCACAAGCTTCTTCCACTAATAACAAACCATTCTATATTCTAAACAGAATATAATCCCTCACCAAGAGAAAAGGCTGCTAACACTACAAAGGTGTAGTGCTAAATAGATCAAACAACTAAACGTTTGACACACAAATTAACAGCAACAACTGTTAAACATAAATCCTGACACATGGCTAGGAAGATCTATATAAGAAAAACTGATTACATTATACTGAATGTATGTGATTAGCCAGCAACAAACCAGGGGAGAGAGAAAGAAAAGGCACACAACATTTAGTTAACATGCACAAAATTTAAGAAATACACATACCTTTCCCTTATGCCTTCCTGCGAGAAGAATAAGCACTGTTCCAGGAACAATAGATTTGCGCAAATGACGCTTATGCTTAGAGAAGGGCTTCCTGTGTTTGGACTGTCTTTTTCTACCTTCTTGTGTTGGAATATGACGAGGCTGGAAAAAAAATAAAAAAATGTTAACCAGACTTTTAGCTCTTTACTAGTCATTTGTATTACATTTTTGTTACTAAAAATTTCATATTCTTAATGGTATTTCTACAGTATCTACCAAATATTTATTCTTTAAATTTTTCTAGAAAGTTTAACAACCAAGCAACTAACCAACATTCATATCAAGAGATCATTATTTTAGTTTCATGACAAACACTTTTATCTTTCCTCGAGGTTTAATTTAATATGGCTAGGATTCAACATAAGTTGAGTAAAATGTAAGCTAAATGCTGTAACTTCTTACCAATCTACATACAGATAGTAACAACATTACTGAAAAATGGACGGGCCATATTTAGGTCCTTAAGATGTGTGCTAATACTTCTACACACCTCAAAGTGGGGATGATTATGATATAGCAACCCACTACACAAAATAAAAACTCTTCCCAGACATTGAAACCAAGCTACAGACCAGGGAAATTGATTGTCATTAGCCCCACCCCCAATACTTGTTGAGTCTGGAAGAAGAGGTAGTACACATGGCTTTTACAGGTCATCCTAAACCAGTAAGATTATCCCCCATTAATACTCCTCTCAAACCACCTCAACCAAGATATGAATAGGGAGAGAATTCCAGAGCCACTGTCCTGAGATGGAAGAACTTGGTATAGTGATTAGCATGGGAATGCCTGAATGAGGTTACATTAGCCTAGCCACTTCCAAGGAACAGGTCTTTTTAGGAGCATAAGAAATAATAGAGAGAAAAGACAATACATACATGGGCAAGAAACAGGAGCACGAGTGGCTTTATGCCAATCAGCCAACCTCTCTCTTTTTTGAATGTCTGTGAGAGTAAGAGTAGCAGTTCCTGATGTCCAAGAAATACTAGTGACACCCACAACACATTGCATGAGCTGAATTATTTTCTGGCTCCTGAAGAGAAGGAGCATTCATTGGGGATAAAATCCCAGTGCTATATTAAGGATATGCTCTCAACAGGAGAAATCCTCAGTCACAGTAAGAACCTATACTTGGGCTGATTGCAGAGGCCCTAATGGAATGTGATGCAATTTTCTTGAACTGGATGTCCTACTCCCAGTTTAGCACATAGTAAATACAACACTGTTAATGCCTTTTTATTGCACATACCAAATGCCATGCAAGCACCTATGGTTCCAGAGGTTCCATTGACTACAAACTAAACAATATAACAAAAACAAAAAATCTTTTCAAAAGCACTGAAATTAAATCAACTTCACAACTATTCTGTTGCCCTTTAGTACAATTCACCACCACCAGTTAACGTCCATGTTCCATACTAGCATGGGCTGGGTGATTTGCCAGACTACAAAACACAGGGTGGAGGTGTCGTTATGTGAAGAGATGAGGGGTTAAAGCATGAAAGAAAAGCGGGTGAGTAGGCTCTTGTAGAGGAGCCACATGTCAACTCATATTAAAGATTGAGAATGATCAGGCGCTGCAAGTCACAGTGGCTCTTCAAGGCAAGTAGAAGCAAGTTGGACAGAAGAATTAGGAATTGATAAGAGATGGGGTGGATGAGAGTTAGACAACTACTGTAAAGATTGGTTAAGACTGAAGGGTGGATGTATGGGGTGAGGAATAACCAATGATACAAGAGTTGGGGGAGGTACAATTATTTATTCCAAATATATTAATGAACCCTAATGTTAATATAAGGCAGTTCTTCCCATAAAGAATTTAAACAACTTTGCCAAGAGACAAGGCAATGCCATGTCAGTTTGAACCAACACAATCACTCCATCTCCACAGTAAACAGAAATACAATAACTTACCAATCGATGAACTCGGACTTTCCTCGTTTCGCCATTCTTCTCACCACCAATAGGCTTCACAACATACTTTGCGGGCTTCACCTTCTTCGCTGCTTTTGTCTTAGGTAGATCCTTTTTGAGGAAAATTCTCCTCCTCTGGTATACCCGAGATTTAGAAAACCTCCTCAAACCACTTGCAGATATGATTGGATTACGAGGTCGACGCTTGCTTGATGCGCTCTTAGCGACTTTACCCTCCGGCTTCTTTTTCTCTTTTCCTTCCATAATGAGTCAACTGTTGGAGAATATTAAAAGCATTGTATTAACAGTTCCCAACACCAGCACATTGACTAATACTACAAGACAAGTTATATTCCCCGTTGTTTAACCAATCACCACTCTTAAAGTAACTGTTTCTGGTATAGACACAAAGAATGAAATTTAGTGCATGGAGGGGGAGGTTTATCAGATATCCTCAACCCCCACCATATTTTATCGACCCCAAAGAGCTGGAACAAACACCGCAAGATGTTTTTACCACGATGCATTAACAATTCTGCCAACCACTCACAATTTTTATAAAAAACCATGCAAACTTATCAAAGTTATAGATTTTAAAGAACTAGTATGAACTCAATACCAAAATGGAACATCAATAAAGAAAAAGTAGATCGAGAGATCAAAGTAGTCCATCATTGCTATATATTAGTTCTACCAACAATGGACATTCCAAGCCAGTAATGTGAGCACATTTAAAACAGCCATATACAACCAAAATATGCCCCCCCCCCCGACACACATTTTATGTTCAAACTGGCCTGATCTCACCCAACCTACAATGCCATTCTAAAATAGACATCATCGAAATCTCAAAGCTATGAGACAATACTCGATTAATTTGAAACAATTTGAATAAGTATTACATTTGGCAGAGGAATTTGACTGCTAAAGAATTAAAAGATAACTAAATGTCAAAGATTTTTTAAAAGAATTGATTTTGAACAATCACTAGACAGAAGTTATCTTTCCCTACAACCACAAACTTCATTGTAATTTGAACTCAAAACAGTGGAACTATATCAAGTACTTAACCTGGCAAATTTGTTTCTACACCAATACCTCTTTAGTATATAACAGCAATCTACCAATAACTGATATTTAAGACAATGTCTCAGTCTTGCTTTTTACTCGATGGAATCTCTAGATGAGGGGCCTAATCTATTAGAAACAGAAGCCAAATCACTCTCCAAACACCCTACTGTGTTAATCTTTTTGATACCAACCTGCATAAGCTCCAGATGAATTACTCCCACCAACACTGATTAATAAAAACCACAGACATTACAAGGTTAATATAAACAAGAAATACGAAGCACTCAAGGAACCTTCTTACAAACAATGGTGAATATAGAACGCAAATACATGAAAGAATAACTTTTGCTTAGATATAAGATTGTCTAAATAAAGTATCTCATCAATTTACTAGGTCCAGTACCTGGGTCCTAATGAACTAAAGGACAAGATAACATTCCCAATGGCATATAACTACCATCTACAAACTTAACTCTTTAACATTTAAACTGGCCATATCTGGATCAAATAGTCTACCTTTTTATGTCCAAACCAGCCCCTCACACCTAACCTACAATGTCATTCAATAAATAATCATATTGAAATCTTGAAGCTGCGCTATGCTTGATTAATTGAAAACAATGTGAATAAATAAGCAGAACATTTGACAGAGTAATCTGAATGCTTAATGGGTTACAACTCGGGCATCAAAACCAAACACTTTTTAGTGATGCAGTGTCTTCCAACCCTGAAGGCACCTGTATATAGTTAATCAATGTGTTAGAAGCAGTACATGTATACACTCTATATGAAAACAAATGGGGTGGTCAAGGTTATTTCTGCTAAATATTACAGGCTTGAAGGCTATGGCAGAACTAGATTAGTAATAATAAGATTTGCAATTCCCTGTCTTACTACCCAAGTAAATTGGGTTTAATGGTAGCAATGAAAGAAACTGTCTCACAGCAAAGCCTACAGACATGCAGTCTCCTCCTCACTACAAGAATGCCTCATACCTCCCCCTAACCAATATGCTAAGGCTTTATTCCACAGAACACCAGCTTACTTGAATCTTCTCTCAATATCTTTCCAGCAAATGTTGACATGCAACAGCATAAGCCGATTATTAATGGCATCAAATTCCTGCTGGTCATGAAGGACCGTCTAAGATTATGGGGTGTTGCCCTTTCCTCTAGACCAGTGGTTCTCAAAGATTTTTTTTTCCTATGAACCCCTTTGATTCCTATTTTACCTAGGGGGAGTAGGACCCTCGTAGTCATTCAATGTCTAAAAAAATCCTATTACACTTGCCCAAAGGGACTGAACCCGGAACCA
>JAOPUL010003754.1:7699651-7704204 GCA_027564515.1 Octopus rubescens | reverse complement strand
ACGCAGTGGGATTGAACCCAGAACCATGTGGTTGGGAAGCAAGCTTCTTACCACACAGCCACGCCGCGCCTATTTAATACATAAAGGTAATCTTGATCTCCAACTTACCATGGATGTTGTGTTAGAATATAGAATACTGCGTTATTTACCTTGAGAGAAACTCTCATAAGGACTCGTGCATAAAAGCACTCAAAATTATATCGTTGACAGATGAGAATCATCTTCTATGGCTGCTGAAAGTGCCAGATTATGTGATTTCATCCGGCTTTGGGTTCCTCAGTGACAGATGTCCAGCTGAATCTCCCATCAAGGATATATTAAATCTCAGTGTCTATTCAGGCACTGGTGTTGCAAATAGCCAGTGGGCTTATTAAAAAAATAATTAATAGCAACAGAAGCTGTGTTAATACCAAAAGGTAATCTTGATCTCCAACTTAATGTTAAACCAGAGGCCCAGCCCAAATGCTTGCAGCAAAGTGGACTCCCACCAAAACAGCCAAGGACCAGATGGTGATGTTAATGAGATGTTGAAACATGAAGGAATGGCATACACTGAAAGTCTCATTAATGGTAAAAATTAAGTAAATGAATCTGTCCATTTTAATGATGAATATTTTAATGATGAATATATGTAGTTAGGTGATTTATAATGTTTAATAATTAAGTAAGTTGGTAGACAAGAATGACCACACAATAAATGTTTCCATACATTTATTATGTTAAACAGTTTATATATGACAGACGTACAAAATATATTTATATCATATTGGAAAACATTTCTGTAAGGATGTAGGTAATCCTTAACCCGTTAGCATTTAAACCAGCCATATCCGGCCAAAATAATCTACCTGTTTTATCTTCAGACCTGCCAGATCTGGCCTTATAATATCATTTTAAAATTAAACAATCACTCATTGAAATCTCAGAGCTACAAGGTAATGCATAACTAATTCAAATCAATGTGAATGCAGCCTGGCTGAAGTGGAGAACCACAACTCCAGTGATGTGCGATAAGATCAGTGCCCAGCTGAAATCCAAGATCTATCGCTCAGTCATCCAACCAGTCGCAATTTATGGTGCTGAATGTTGGCCAGCCACAAAGGAGCTGGAGAACTGTCTCAGTGCCATGGAGACGAAGATGCTGCGTTGGATATCAGGCATTACCCTGCTCGACCACATCACCAATGATAGCATTCGTTGGTGATATGCAGTGGCACCAATCACCGACAAGCTCCATGAATCTCGACTGAGATGGTATGGTCATGTCCTGTGAGCCTACAACAACCTTGCTAAGATGGCATACGAGCTGACAGTTGAAGGCCGGTAGCCAAGAGGATGGTCAAAACAGCGTTGGCTCGACACGCTTCACCAGGACTTGAAGATCGCTGGTGTACACCCCGATCAGGCACACGACCAAAGGAAATGGAGAGACAAAATAACATCGGCGGACCCTGCAATATGATGCGGGACAAACGCAAGGAAGAAAAAGAAGCTCCAGTCCACTCAGCTGGCAAAAATGAGTAGTACCTGTATTTCAAAGGTCCAGCCTGGTCACATTCTGTGTCACACTGAATCTCCCTAAGAACTATGTGTGTCTGTGGAGTGCTCAGCCGCTTGCATGTTAATTTCACAAGCAGGCTGTTCTGTTGATTGGATCAACTGGAATCCTCGTTGTCATAACCAACGGAGTACCGGTTAATATCAGTTCAATACAGTTCAGTAACATTACTCCGATGTTATCAACATCATCATCATCATTGTTTAATGCCTGTTTTCCATGCCCATATAGGTTGGATGGTTTGACAGGATCTGGTGAGGTGCAAGGCTGCGCCAAGCTCCAGTGTCAGTGTTGGTATATTTTCTAAGGCTGGATGCCCTTCTTAATGTCAACGACTTTACAATGTGCACTAGGTGCTTTTTTTCCACAGAACCAGCGCTAGTGAGGTTGCCATGTAAGTTGCAAGACATAAAAAGAATGGAAAAAGGAAGAAGTCCCCATGACTAGGTAGTGGGGAGTATTAGGGAGTGAAAGGTGGCTTTATGCCAGGTGCTGAAAAACTGAAGTCTGATAGAATGACAAGCACAGGTGTTTTGCTGTAGAGGAGATATATGGCTACCCCACGTTACATAAGGATGAGTAGCAATCAATCTAGCAGTCAAGAAATATCAGTTCAAAATCAGTCTGATTTCAGCAATCTAACAGTGTATCAGTCCAACAACAGAGACAACATGGAGTTGAGAGGACTTTTCAGTCTTTGGATGGACACAACAACCTCACTAGTGATGGTGCCACAACACAATGCACCCAGTAAACTCTGTGGTGGTCCAGTATCAGTTCAGGAATATCTTAGTCTAATATTGATTTCAAACTTTGGCACATGGCCAGCAATTTCAGAGAAGGGGCTAAATTGATTGCACTGACAACAGTACTCAACTGGTCCTTATTTTATTGACCCCAAAAGGATGAAAGCAAAGTTGACCTCTGTGGAATTTGAACTCAGAATGTAAAGACGGATGAAGTGCCACTAAGCATTTTACTCGGTGTGCTAACGATTCTGCCAGCTCACTGCTTGGCCCAATATCAGTTTAATTTCAGTCCAATCAACTCAATACCATTCCAGTCCCAGCTCAGCATTATCAGTTGAATAACAGTTTGATATCAGTCCAAGACTATAGCAGCCTAAATAACAGTTCAACCATACCAATCCTGGAATATTTCAATCTAACAATATTTTACTCTAAGAATATCCATTCTGACAATATTTCAGTCCAACAATATATCCCTTTACAAACTTTTTGTGTAGAAGAATCCGTTATCATTTAGTCACAATGAAGAAATCAGACATGATGCTTGCTCAGTTACATAGTTCAATGTCTGTAATAAGCTTTGAAACCTAGAAATCCAGAACCTTGCATCTCAATGAAACCACTGTACCTGGTATTAATTATCCTGGTAGAAAGAATTGGTCAATTTTTGTCCTTTTCTTTAGGATACTATGTGTCTGGTAAGACATGTACTTGTATCTCCCAAACCAAGAGTCAAGCATGTTATCTGTCTACCTAAACAGTTAGGCTTGACACACATGCATTATTGAAGATAAAAAGAGAAAGAGAAAGAGAGAGAGTGTGAGAGAATGAGAGGGGGAGTCTGAGAGGAGAGTGTGAGATGTGAAGTACGGATTTCATGAAAATATATTAATGGGACATTACGTGAATATATGAGATTGTGTGGAGGGGGAAGGGAAAAATGTCTACTTGTGGCGGTAAATTTCCAGCACCATTTGAAACCATTTCAACTAAGTCCTTTGAGAAAGATAGACACACCATTTCCTATACCTTTCCTTTTAATCTATATATTTCAAACCTCACAAACAGGTAGCTGTGTGTGTGCGTGTGTGTGTGTATGTGTGTGCGTGCATATATATATATATATATACATATATACATAGGTATGTTAGTATACATGCATAAACGGATACTCTAGCTGAAGCCGGACCTTTTCCTCATTTAAGGGTTGCAACTTTAATTGGACCTTTAACAAAAAGTAATTAGCAGGTATTAGAGTTAAGTAATTAATCGATCTGTGACGTTATCTTCCACACGGTTCCATGCCTCCCTTACCCCCTCCGTCTGCCACTCATGACTATTATGGGATACCCTGATCGTCTTCTGTGCGAATCTACTACTTCCTCAACTCCTACTCTGGGCTAGCCTCCTCTTCCTCCCACTTCCTTTATTTGCTTTATTTATCTCCTTTCATCTATCTTTCGCCATTTCTCTTCACATTCGATCATCCCCCCCTCACTCTCATTTGAAAATTGATTTAAACAATTTAACAAATCTTTTACCCGTGTATTGTAATTATTATTAGTATATATTATTATTATTTCTTTAGTCTTTGGGCAAAAAAGGTGTGGTTCGTTTAGTCGGAAGGGGTAAGTTTTCGGCGAACCGACTCAGATGATTTCGATTTAGTCATTCTGTGTCTGTCTGTCTGTCTTTCTTACATGTTTCTAAAGAAAGGCATTGATGAACATCACAGCACCACTTTAGCCCTATCCTATGAATTATCTCAAAGGTATTTGAGAAATCCTACAGAACTTACCAACTTTTTAAGAGTACGAATATAGCTGAAAATCCACCCCAAAATTTAATTTAATTTTTTGTTCTTTTGTTATCGCCTGAAGTCAATAAAACAAATCGAAAAGCTCAAATTAACGAGAAAAAACTATTTTGACACGAAGTAAATTTTTTTTTCCAGCAATATTTTTTCGCCACTATCCTACATCAGTTATTTTTTATAATCTTTTTGATTCATTTCGCTTCTTTGCTAATCTCTTTTACTGCTTAAACTTGTGAAAAAAAATCTTTTGTTAAATAAATCTAGAGAGTTCTTTAGAAAACATTTTTCTCATTACTCTTCCTATTATTAATAATTGTTTAACTTAGTTCTTTTTCTTGGTGTTTTAAAAAAAATACTTTATCACTTCTAGCGGTGTCTTTTAATAAAATATAAACCACTGTATTGCAAAGTACTTTTTCCAAAACGACCA
>JAOPUL010003754.1:7692151-7694651 GCA_027564515.1 Octopus rubescens | reverse complement strand
GATAATGAGTTAGCATTTATTTATTAGGTGGATGATTTATCATTTTTTTAAGATAAATTCAAATTCATTCGTATGGTTTACTGTTTACAGGTGTAGAGAGAGGGAGCATATGTTTTATTTCAAACACCCTCTTTTCAAATATATTGTGACAGATGAAGAGAATCTACGAGAAAATCGAAATGATCAATTTGCTATTTTTGTGATGTCCACTAGGAAGTCGTTTTATTCATTTCCCCCCCTTTTCAGTGAGTGGTTAATGCCTGGGTGTTAAACCTATTATCAAAATATGCATTTGAATGTTGATTAGTGGGAGGGCGGGCCATGGTCATACCCAAGATTCTGTGGGTATGAAATGTATCGGTTACTTACTTACACATCATCGGCCGAGACAGATCGAACATGTTTATTTTTTGAAATTTGTTGTATCATTGATTATGACAATGACATCACCAGGTCAGAATGACATTTGGAGACCCTCACAGAACACAGGCAGATATTTGCCAAATGAGATGCAGTTTTGAGGATGTGACGATAATGCTCAACCCTTTCTCAGCTCGTTGAGCTTTTGTTTAACCTGTGAAGGTGGACGTTTTGTAAAAGTTAGTTTAATTAAAACATGTCTTAGTCAACTGAATCGACTCTGGGGTAGATAGGTATTTTATTTGGGATTTGAACTCCCGTTGGAATTTAAGACAGGAAAGTATTTGAGAGCCCAGTCGTTTGTTTATTGGGTTTTGATAATAATGATTCCTCTCATTGGTACAAAACATAACCAACTATTTAGTGAGAAAGTGGTGTAATTAATTGAATAGACGAACACTGGTCTTGAACCTCAGATAAGCGACAGGTAAAGTCGGCCTAGCTGTGATTTGAACCCAGAAAACAACAGAATCAAATGCGTTCAGATACTTTAGCTTGGCGCGCTAACGTTTCTAGGTGGGGTTATACATATAGTTGATTTAAAACTATTCTTGATTGATATCTATTTTATCGATCTTGGAAGAATGGAATGGGAAGTTAATTTCGAGGAGACGGGGATTTGAAATCGGAACATGAAGGGGAATAACTAAATTCATACAGGAAGGCAGTTGTTAATCCACCGCTGTTGAGCTATTGTGTAGAATAGTTATGACATAATGAGTTTAGTTTAGGCGATTGAGAAATGAAGAGTTTATTTTGAATATTTGTGGAAAACAAATTTAGGTTTTGTGAGTTAATTTTTTAGCATAATTTGTGGAGGTAAATTTTAGGAATTAGCAAGCAGACAACTATTTTCTATGATTTTTCGTCACTATGATGAGAATATATGATATGCGTAGGGGATCTTAGTAATTTAGCGAAATTCTGCTTTTGTTTAAGTTTTGAGATTATATATATATATATATATATATATATCTATTGTAATAAATAGAGGTAAATACGTTGCCAAATATTGTTTTAGATTGTACTTTGCGATATTTGAAAACATTTAAGAATCTGATGACCAATAATAACAGCTTTGCCATAAGGCTCGTATCTTGACCTATGTTTAAAAAATATTCTGCAGAACGGCCATTATCATTCATCTTCATAATCATCACTATCAGCGCCATCATCATTTAAAAAAAATTATACTTGTGTGTGTAATTGAATTCTTGAAATGCTCTATATCCTCCAGTTTATTACGTTAGAGTAGCACACCCCTTCTTTATTGATTGTGAGAAAGGAACGAGATATATCCCCCTATTTTATGTATTGTCTTGTTTGTCCCTACGACTGCACCCGGCCTTCGCTTGTCCTCCGCCATAACCTGACACCCCCCACCCCCTCACTCTTCCACCATAGTTATCTAATTGTATTGTCTCCTCCCACTTTCCCTAGTGTTTACCAACTTTATTTGAATTTTGTTATTTTTTTTTTAGATAAGGAAAATGTCTGCAATTACAGATTTCATCCCCTTTAGTTCTTAATTCAAATCCTTGATTTCGATTTCGTATCTTTATTGAGCCACAGAAGAAACAACCCTGGAGAGCTGCTGATCCATTGTTAACTGATGGAGAAATATCTTAATAAAATATTTAAATGTCATTGCGCATGCACGCTGACCCGACCCGGAAGTTGAGGGTCATATCAAATTCTACTTTCTCTTCCTAGCTTTCTTCAACTCTCTCTCTGTTCCCTACTACTACTCCTCCTCTCTTTCTCAATGTCTGGCTCTTGGTTTTTTTCCAGCCCACTTCCTTAAATGCTGCTGTTTTGTCTATGAAGTTGAATGCTCCAGCATTTGGATGCATTGCATAGGAGATTATTGTCGACCATCGCACCACACACACACACACACACACACTCCTCCCCTCTCTCTCTTATATTGATTTTAATTGATTCCTGTTCGCAGACCTCTTTGTTCGATCTAGATTAGTTTAAGTTATTGTTGTGTGTGTGTACGCGTGTTTAATGCATTCGGTAATGGCTGGGAACAAGCAGAGTAGCACTGGAATTGTTATTGGGTAGAGCTGTATAT
>JAOPUL010003754.1:7667588-7681562 GCA_027564515.1 Octopus rubescens | reverse complement strand
CACACACACACACACACACACACACACACACACACACACACACACACACACATACACACACACACACACACACACTTGTACATACATACACATATGACATCATGTGATTATTAATTAGCATTTTTCACCTCCACTTTCTCTGGTGAAGAAGAAGAAGAAGAAGAAGAAGAAGAAGAAGAAGAAGAAAGATGGTGAAAGTAATAGCAGAAACGTTGCACATTAAAAAAGCCAGGGAAAGAGTAGACACAACTTACAAGATGTAGGGCAGAGTTTCTCTCCTTTGTCTCTGCTTCTTTCTCCGCCCCCTCTATTTCTCTCCTTCTCTCTAGTTCCAGCACAATTTGGCAGCAAACTTTCAGATGAAACAACCATTGTTATTTCTTCCACATTGAAACAAAAACATTGCTGCATATGGTTGAATCTGAAAGGAAACTCATGAATGAATTGGTTACATTGGTTTATTTTGGCAAACAAGAAGAATGTTTTAACCTACTAATCTATTTAACATAATTCTGTGGACGAAAAACAAAATTTGCCACAACTTGTCACAAAGCAAAAGAGACCCACACTAGACATCCTTCTGCTCACATGACCTACCCCGCACCTCTCCTACTGGCAAGGTCATTCGCGTAATATCACTGACCCTATACTTCCAGCCCACCTCAGCTCCACACGCCCCCTCCCCATGATCTCAAAGATCACACCATCACCTCACTCTATGTCAAAATCTGCCATCCACCTGGGTGGACATCTCACTCATTGTGACTTCAGTGCCTCCAAGTGAAATGCTGTGCCGTTGTTCATCAGCAATTCATCCACAGAGCCCCGCTTTAGGAATAACTCATTCAGGATTCGTGTAACTTCATCAGCAGTCCCCATCTTGATTTCCCTCCATATTGCCATCCGTCCTGGTCTACAGTTGACCATCGACCTGCTGGTAGTGTGTCACATCCACTGTCAATCATTTCCAGTTGTGTTCCACTGAGGTGTTTCCTGCATTGTGCACACCTGGAGTGGGGGTCAATTGATTGACACCTGTCAGAACTTCCAACCACTTTCTGAATGCTCTGAGTAGTAACGTCAGAGTCAACTTTCCTGGCTAGGTACAAGGTCCTATCCATTCTTATGTGATGCATGGTATGCAGTCTTCTTAGTTCCAAGTCGCTTAGTTGACACACTGCAGGTATCCCCTGCTCTGAATCTGGCACTGCCAACAAAGCTTTCTTTATCCTGCAGTCCCTCACCATGTGCAGACCCTGACAACTAAAACAGTCACGGCCACCCCTCTTTCCTTATTATTCGTCAATCACTGCCAGACTTCCATAACTGCCATCACGACTACATTCCACCCGGCATTTTACATTAACGCATGGGCTTGAGCAATGAGTTTGCTCATAGATGTCTTCTCGCCGCAGTTGTTGCAGCCATACCAATATCTTGTTGGAGAAACCATTCATGAACATCAGCTGCACTGCCTTTTCTAGGCCTTCTCTTGTAAATCCAGAGTGTGGCCAACCTTTGAATTTCTGCCGCATACACATCCATGTGCTCTCCCATCCACCTCGCCTTTCCTAGTCTGGCAAACACAGCATATGAAGCTTCAGTAAATGCCTCCTTTAAATGCTATTTGATCATCTCCTTGTCCAGTTGGTCAGCTTCATCCATTTCGAGGTACAGTGCCAATGCATTTCCCTCCAAATACAGAACCATGAGACCTACCACATCCTCAATGCCTTGCAGCCTGGTCACCACTGTGATCTTCCAAATCCAGGCCATAAGATCTCCTTCACCACAAAAGGGTTTGATGGTATCACTACTGATCATTATTTTTGTTGACATATCATCCAGAAAAAAGGCGGGGTTTGGGATGTGGGAAGAAATTGCACATAGGACAAAATAGCTTGTAGTATGGGGAAAAAAAGCATAATTCATCTACTTCACAGGTCCTCTTGGAATGTCAATCCTTTCCAGCCAGAATATATTCATGAGAGCCCTACCCACCTAACCTCTGGCCAGAACGTAACAGCAAATTCGCTTCACGTGCCCACCACATCCATCATGAGCACCTGCCATAAAGCCAAAGAGGCTCAAGCTGATCATCCTTCTGTTCACATGACCTCCCTTGCTCCTCTCCTTCTGGCAAGGCCCCTTTGCCATTCGCATGACGTCACTGACCCTATACTTTCAGCCTGCCTCAGCCCCACATGTATTTTACTCTGTATGTTTATAAATTCTTATTTTCATGCACAAAAGTGGTCATTTGCTGGTTCTTATTCTTTTACATAGCTTTTTTCCCCCTAAATATTTGCCGGAAGACATTATCATTTTATACTCTGAAAATCAATAAGAGAAGGAAGTTTGCATTACAGGATTTCATGTTATGGCAAGTTTTTCAGGAACACCTTACTGTATATGTATATGTGCATATATACATACAGGCAGACATACATGCATTCTATTTGTAAGACATTCCAAATATTCTCCATCTGAGATTCTTATGTGAATAGATGCACACACTTAGGTGCATGCAACAACAGTTCAACAAACACACCAACTCAACCACATATTTACAAAGACAGGGAACTCTCTTAACTTAAAAAGTCTTGTTGCTTTGTTAGTGACTGGCTTGAACTCTTTCAAGAAGAACTTAAATTAAACTCAAAGATAAAACATACATACATACATACATATGTGGAAATCAGCTGCCCAGCGGATGTTAGCATAAGGTTAAAGATCAGTGAAAAAGAAAATACCTATGCTGAACTATTGAGAAATCTTCACTTACTCTACTCAGGCTATAAGTTCAAGTTTATATCTGTAATTATTGGGGTACTGGGATATGTAACCAATCTTGAGAAATTAGGCTTCTCAAAACCAGGAGAAAGCTGATTCGAAGACTACAAATCCAAGCCATCACTGGAACTGTAAAAATTTGTAAAACTTTCCAGAAGTTTATCATGTAAGTAATATATGCGCATGTCTAAACATGTAACTATATGCCTGAGCATACGTACATAAAACAAAACATACAAAATCTGCACATGCACTGACTCTAAATACTGCACATAAAAACACATACATGCAAAAATACATTGTTGATGTTGTCCAGATTGCAATGAAGGAGCCTTAGATCTAGGTAAGAAACTGGCTCTTTCTCTATTGGCAAGAAATCTTGAAATAAAACTGAATAATGACCATACACATATGTGTGTGTATATGTGTATATAACACACACACACACACACAAACATATATACATACACACACACACACATATATTATATATATTATTATGGGGGAATATTAACAAATAATATTCAGATGAATAACGATTGAAATATGCCGAAGATTGCTTTTGGCAATCAGTGTTGAAGCATAATGAAAATTATATAATATAGGTAGAGGGAAGATCTGCAATAATAATATGGATTATTGTTGTTCAGATCCGTTCTTATGGTCAAAGCGAAACAATTTGTCGGTTAAAATACAAATGTAACTAATTGACAATCTATTTTTTTACATCTACCTATATATATATATATATATATATATATATAGATATATATATATAGGCGTGGCAGTGTGGTAAGAAGCTTGCTTCCCAACCCCATGGATCCAGGTTCAGTCCCACTGCGTGGCACCTTGGGCAAGTGTCTTCTACTACAGCCCCGGGCTAACCAAAGCCTTGTGAGTGGATTTGGTAAATGGAAACTGAAAGAAACCCATCATATATGTATATATCTGTGTGGTAAGAAGCTTGCTTCCCAGCCAAATCGTTCTGGGTTCAGTCTCACTGCATGGCACCTTGGGTAAGTGTCTTCTACTATAGCCCCGGGCTAATCAAAGCCTTGTGAGTGGATTTGGTAGATGGAAACTGAAAGAAGCCTGTCACGTGTGTATGTAGTAAGATCAGTGCACAGTAAGATCCAGGAAGTTGGTATTCCAAGTAGAGTTCCTGTGGTATTCTTTTGCTAATTTCAGTCATTAGATTGGGGCCATGCTGGGGCACCACCTTGAATTGTAGTCAAAGAATCGAAGAATCGTTGTCAAATGCAGTATTTAAAAAAACCTTTTTAAAGCCTTGTACTTATTCTATCGATCTCTTTTGCTGAACCGGAGAAGTAAACATACCAACACCGGTTGTCAAGTGGTGGTGGGACACACACACACGCATACATATAGACATATGATGGGCTTTTTTCAGTTTCCGTCTACCAAATCCACTCACAAGGCTTTGGTCGGTCCAAGGCTTTAGTAGAAGACACTTGTCTAAGGTGCCTCGCAGTGGGACTGAACCTGAAATCATGTGGCTGAGGAGCAAACTTTTTACCATACAGCTTTTTTACCAAGAAGCTCGTCGTATATATATATGTATGTGCCGGTGATACACTCTCTGGAGTGGTTAGCGTTAGGAAGGGCATCCAGCTGTAGAAACCAAGCCAAAAATAGACTGGAGTCTGGTGCAGCTCCCCAGCTTGCCAGTTTCCATTCAAACCGTCTAACCCATGCCTGCATGGAAAATAGACGTTAAATGATGATGATGTATTATATATATATATATATATGTATATGTATTATATATATGTATATGTATTATATATATGTATATGTATTATATATATGTATATGTATTATGTATATGTATTTATATGTATTATGTATATGTATTTGTATTTATATGTATATATATATGTATTTATATATATGTATTATATATGTATATGTATTATGTGTATATGTGTATATGTATTATGTGTATATGTGTATATGTATTTATATGTATATATATATATGTATTTACGTATATATGTGTGTGTGTATGTATCTCCTTGCCTTGACATAGTGTGGTAGTTGTAAATGAGTCACCATCATGCAAGTGGTGTCCTTCATCTCCAATCTCCCATGAAAACCTGTCTGTTCATGGGGCAATAGTACCTTACTTGGAAACAAATGAGGGTCGGTGACAGGAAGGGCTTCCGCCCATAGAAAATCTCCCTCAACAAAAACATTGTCTGACCCATGCAAGAATAGAAAAGTGGACATTAAAACGATGATGTAACATTCCAGATAGTTCGTAAGTTTTGTGGTGGAAAACTTTTTTTAGTGCTATGATAATTCTTTAGGTAATCAAAACTGGACTGTAGGAAAACTGAGACGGATAAGTTTGTGAAAACCATTTCTACTGAATTTAATCAGTGTTTAATTTTATTGGTAAAATAATCAATTTTGTTCCTCAGCTATGGACGACGAACAGTTGGATGCAGTGCTTCGAGAAAACCAGGATGGGGAAGGAAGTGAACCAATGGACGAACGGAGCCCAACAAAATCCAAGAAGGCCAAAACTAAGAAAGCTGTAGCTCCATTGAAAATAAAAATAACTAAGAAGAAAAAGAGAAGGAAGGCTAGTACCGTGAGTATTTCTATCCTCTGATTCAGTCATCATTCAATGTGAATTGAATGTGTCGAGTCAACCCCGTCAGATAGATAGTGCTGCAATCAGTTGCCCTGTTTTAAGGTAGGTTCATAGATAGTAAAACCGTGCCTTGTTCTGGTTTTATTGCTATCCTTAAGGTAGGTTAACATATAGTGAAACCTTTCTTAGTTATTGGCTTTTGCTGTTACGTCCTACTTTTGATGTTGTTTGTCTATGTCTATGTCTATCTATGAATGTATATGACTGTGGATATGAGGATTTGTATATATGTGTGTGTTTATATATATATGTCTGTCTAATGTTGAATGTATAGTATAACCCCCAGATAGAGTTCTGATAATAGGTTATTTAGGATTTAAGAAAACAAGAGTATTTTATCTGGTTTATTGTTGTAAAAGGTACGCCTTATCTATAGGGAAGTTAATACAAAGGCAGAGATAAATAAATATTAATCTTATAGTTGAAAATATACATAGTGTGTAATTAGAAAATCGTTGGGGAGACAAATCAGTGAAATGAAGTGGGCGATAGAAACAATTTAAAATATCCTAATGTTTATTTATTATATTTTGGGTATTAAGGGGGGCCATTCTAATGGCTAGGTTTCGACTTCAGAATGGTAATAGAATAATTTCAAAAGTTATTACTTTTTAATGTTCTTCATTTCTCAGGTTGAGGGTTGTTAGCTGTCTTAGCACAAAACCTATTGAGTTCTTGGCTAGAATTGTACAAGTTCAATTTTCTCCTTTTTCTCAAGGAATTTGTGGCATTTTGTTGAATAAGTGGTTTACTCTTTAGTCAATGTCGTCCCCATAGAAATAGTTACAAATATATGATGTCATCTTCATGTGATTTCAGACTTGTTAACCATTTCCTTACTATATTTCTAAGTAGAACACATCCACTCTGTTTCAGTTAAATTCTAAACTAATTGGGAATTTAGATTGATTTTGTAAAATGGCATTTGGAACACAACAAAAGGTTCTTACATCTATGACAGAATTATTATCTCAAAACTATTCTAATTACAGGTAAGTATAGATAAAATTAGTGAAACGTGAAGCTATTTGTTGATATTTAGCTGGGATATATAAAAGTGCAGTATGGGATTTCAAAGATTTGTGCACATTATTGGATTTTCCATTGAAATCCCGAGCATAGCATGAAATGATGTAGTTTATCAAGATTACAAATTCAAATGAATACAAACATCGCACTAATTTACTAATATAACTAAATGTGAAGGTGCGTGGCTTAGTTGTTAGGGTATTCAGCTCACGATCGTTTTGGTCAGGAGTTCAATTCCTGGTAGTGCGTTGTCTTTGAGCAAGACACTTTATTTCATGTTGCTTCAGTCCACTCAGCTGTCAAAAATGAGTTGTAACTGTATTTCAAAGGTCCAACCTTGTCATATTCTCTGTCCCGCTAAATCTCCCTGACAATTACATTGAGTGTATGCGCGTCTGTGGAGTGCACAGCCACTTGCATGTCAATTTAAACGAGCAGGCTGTTCTATTGATCAGATCAACTGGAACCCTCGATGTCATAACTGACGGAGTGCCAGTTAATATAACTAAGCAGAGTTTGCTACTCACCTGACTGGTAACTTAGAAAATTGAACGTGATGTAAATTTTAAAATTAGAGAGTTTATAAAATCAAATCATAGAATCATGCAGTTAAAATTCCACCAAGTGTTATGCTTGTTGCATTTCTTTGTAGTAGTGACTGCACTCATAGTTTCTTTTGAAAATCCTTCAAATTCTTAACTTTTTCAAAAGAAGGCTGCGAAAAAAAACAACCAAATAATTCCAAGAACCATGTTATAACAATGCCAGATGATGTATACAAGCTACTACTAATATAGTAATACAGTCTGTGTTACTATTTTGCTCTACATATGAGCAGATACACATAGGCTGTTTTGGGGGCTTAGATAGCTTCGGTTTTTTTTTTTTCCCCTTTTGTGAAATGATTCAATTGTATTAATCATATTGTGGTTGATTTTTTTTTATAGGATGATGAAGATGCTGGTTTTAATACAAGTGATGAGGAGTTTGAACGTCAGTTAGAAGAAGCCAGCATTATTAGTGATAGTAAAGCTGAGGCGAATGCTGGTAAAAGAAGAACAAAGAGAACTAAAGCTAAGAAGAAAAAAACTAAGACAACCAGCAAATTCCCTGACGATGGCGATGGTGAAGGATACGAGGTGGTAATGTTATTCCTGACTTTTCATACAGTCCTTCGTACTCTTACAAACCCCACAATATTCAAATATGCACACGAGCATGTGCATGCATTCTCACTCGTATACACTCACACACACACATACACACATACACACACACACACACACACACACACACACACCCAAATCACCTACTTAGACACTGATGAATTTGTACAATTGCTGTTGCACATGTGGTCTCACTTACACACAGTATGTGTAAAGTAAGCATGTTGCCAGTTGGAAATCAAGGACGTTGTGATTGTAGGTTAAAGGATTTTCTTATTATACTATTATTGCTTTTTAGTTAAGACTACTTGGAGAATTTGGTAAAGAAGACTTATGGGTATTTTTTTTTTTTATTTATTTTTAAAAATTTTTACTAAGTAATTCTGAAAAAAATACCCCTAGTATTTTGTTATTTACATATATTAGAGAGATGTATGGAGCATCTCATTATTTAAATATGTTACTCAAAGCAGTTGCTCAGTAACTGAGGAAGTTGCTTTTGCTCAGTAATTGAGGATGTCAAGCAGAGCTACGACTCTTGTCCTAGTGCATATTTGGAAATTAATATGGTTGTCTCTAAGATAAACAGTGGTACATTAAGGAAGGTGGTATTGAAGTTGGTTAGTAATTGAAGAAGTCATAAAGAGGAAGGTATTATTCAAATTAATTTAAAAAAAAAAAAAACTGAAGAAGCTGTTAATAAGATTTGTTGCTTGGAATTTAAGAAAAGGGTCACTCAATAACAACAACAGTATATAGGGGGGGCCGAAACAAACGATGCAGTGGAAGATAATACTCTGTTACTGTTCATGAGTAAAAGAATTTATTCAATAATTAAGCAAAATTCTATTTAGCATTCTTCCTCAGCATTTCAGAATTAGGAATTAACCAAAACTAAAAAGAAAAATAATAACTCGATTTATTATGGGGAGCTGAGCATTAAAAGAATACTAGTTGAGCTTGTTTGCTCAGTTGTTAAGGAAGGGCCAGCCACATTTATAGATGGGTAATTTAGCAAAATGCACAATTCAAATTACTTTAGTGGTTAGATAATTTAATAACTTTCCTGTAGGCTATAATAGCTGTTACTGTAACTAATATTAGTGATTCTTGTCTTAATTGTAGACTGACCATCAAGATTACTGTGAAGTGTGTCAACAAGGGGGTGAAATAATTCTGTGCGACACGTGTCCCCGTGCATATCATCTTGTCTGCTTGGATCCTGAACTAGAAGAGGCGCCAGAAGGAAAATGGAGCTGCCCTCATTGTGTTTGTACCCTAATTTTTTATTTTTGCTTTCACTTCTCCTCCTCTCTCACAAAAATTCTTTATCTTCTGGGGCACTTCTATAAAGTCAGTAATATTTTTCCACCTGCATTGAGTCCTATAATACTAAAATGCCTAGTATAAAAACATTTTCAGGTTCATTGGAACCTTGCTATTTCTTCTACTCAAGTCTCTTCGTACAACAGAACCACATTAATTTTATTTTGGTAATATCACCAAATTCAGTGCCCCCCCTCCCTAATCCTTAAATTTTATTTCTAGTTCATTTACTGAATTTAGCTCAGTATGTAGCCTCTTTGTATCCATTAAACATATAGAAATACCCAATTTCATCTCCACTATGTCCTTTATATTGGTGTCCTTTTCTATTTTGTTGGGGTTCCCATGTTTTATTGTTGTTCAGCTACCTTTGAATTGTCTTTTTAAAAATGTAACTATTTATGTGTGTGTGTGTGTGTGCATTTATTATGTCATGTGGTATAATCTTTGGCTTAGTGGTTAGGGTGCTGGACTCTTGATCGTAAGATTGTGGTATCAATTCCTGGAGCGGGTGACATGTTGTGTTCTTGATCTAAACACTTCAATTTCATGTTGCTCTAGTCCACTCAGCTGGTAAAAATGAGTATTCCTGTGACGGACTGATGTCCTGTCCATGGGGTAGTAGCCAAAGAGTCTGAGAAACCGGCCCTATTTGCCTGTGTGACTTGGGAAGGAGCTTTATCCCTTTCTGTGTACATCGGTTGGTTGAGTATTCCTCAAAACAAGAAATTTCTGACATGCTATATATTTACATCTCTTGGATAATGGTACTGGTTGTATCTATTTGATCTCCAAGCTCCAGAGACATGTACAACAGAGCTCTCTATATCAAGTGAATAAAACAAACCATTGACATGTATCATTTCATGCCACTTGTTTTGCTTTCATTTAAATAAAAGAATTGGTCTGTTTTCCTGGATCACTGTGTTGCCCTGTCATAGGATAAAAAAAACCCCGTAGATCTGTGACAGTTTGCTGCAATTCTGCTTATCGATATATATATATATATAAATATATAAATCTCTGTAAAGATGTAGCTGAAGTCTGTGGCTTGGCTTCAGTTTGCATTTGTAACTGTTTTAAAGGCTAATGCCTCTGACTGTTGTGGAACCAGTAAGACATTATATATTGGCTGTCACTGACTCTATAGCCATCAGCAATTGCTGAGGCTTGACTGTAATCTACAAGTGTGGTCTTGAATAAATAGTTGTGTGTATATATATTTATACATATATTAGAAGAGATTAAGAATGGACTATTTTTGCATTAGGTAAATATTTATTAAATATGTATGCGCGTGTGTGTGTGTGTATATATACACATATTTATATATATATCATCATCATATCATCATCCTTTAACGTCCGTTTTCCATGCTGGCATGGGTTGGATGGTTTGGTCGGAGCTGGCAAGCCAGGGGTGGGTGGTGTTGCACCAAGCTCCAGTCTGATTTGGCTTGGTTTCTACGGCCGGATGCCCTTCCTGACACCAACCACTTTACAGTGTGTGCTGGATGCTTTTAACGTGCCACCGGCACTGGACTCTTGGCGCTGATGCTTATATATATATATATATATATTCACACACACATACATAATAGAAATATATGCTCACTTACATAAAGTGACATGTCAATATCTCATATGCAAGTAAGTCAAATGAAGCAATCTTTGTTAGCTCTATATATAAATGTAATTTTGCTAAGGTTTTTTTGTTTTTTTTATTGTTGTGGGAACCCTAACTTCACTAAGATCCTTCTGATTCTTTAACTCTATTCTAGCATGTTCATTATTGAAATATACTAAGATTCTTGCTTGCCCTTCAGCCTTGGCAACTTCATAATCTATCCTTGAAATATTAGCAAATGTTTTTAGAATATAGAGGTTTATAATTTTTTGTAGATATGTTTTTATTTTATCCTTTTCTCAAATCTCTATTAAAAAAAAAAGAAAGAGTTGATGCAAAACATTTGCATTGTCTCTTTTTATTATATGTATTATTTATGTTTGGCTGCCTTGGTTGAAGAGCGTGCAGGTTTCAGTAATCACCTGCGGTAAAAATCACCTAATTACAGTTCTCTTTAACAGAAGTAAATTATACTTGATAAATAGAAGTTAATACTCTACTTTAAAAATCCACAAAGAAAAAAAAAAAAAAACGTTTTCCCTCTAACTCTATATAATATCACCATATTTACTTATTATTCAACTACTACTGGCTTCTTTTAGACATTTCATAATAGATGTAACAATAAGATTTTGTTTCATTGTCTGGGGAAGGATTTTCTTGATCCACAATTCTAGTTATATAATACTGGTAGAAAAGACATATTTGACTATTTTACATAGCTATTTTGAGTACTGGTATGCATATAAAAATATTTTAATCTGATATATATTGCTTTAAAATAACATATATATATATATATTCTTAAAATATGTATGTAATCTCATGAAATGGCTAAAAGAATCCATAATGGAAACAATTTTTTTAAAAGGCAAGTGACTAACTTGGAATCTTTCACCCATCATAGAACTTTTTACTTCTGTTATTATATTTTAGTAGCTTTGCCATTTGAAATTATTTCTTTTGTCATTATCTTGGATATGTTATATATAAACTTTTGTTTGTTCTTTTCATTTTTTTTTTTTTTTTTTTACATCTATTTTTTTTTTTTGATCCATTGGAGTTTTACCTTTTGATTTGCTAAAAATCTTAAATTGTCTAAATTAAAAAAAAAATAAAGAAAAAATGTTTAACGTTTAAAAAGAAAAAAGCCAGCTTACAAGCACTGGAATTTTTATAACGGAAAAAATTTTTAAATTGCGTCAAGTCTTTGTAAAATATTTTGACCACTTTTCCAACATTTGATGGCAAAATAATTGATGATGATATCAGAGGATTATAGTTAATGGTGCTACACACTATTGTTGTCCCAGAATAATATATCTTAACTTATATGATTTTTGTATGACTGCTGTAGACAGTTGAGTTCAATTCTCCTTTTCAGAGTATTTAAACAACTGACTGCTTTTCTTTTAGAGAGAGATACTCATGGTTCATTCATTGAACAGACACATTTTTTCTTCTTATAGGTTCTCAAATTAAATGGAGATTCATATAGATTCGATATTGCTAATTTGATTATTATATTTCATTTCCATATAACTGATGTATTCTGGTTGTATTATTTATTCATTGAGGTGTTATTAGGCTGAAATCAAGCCATTTTTTTAACTTTCTCCCTGGACATTTTCACGTTGTTTGGACTAAATAATGCAGGAACATTTTGACATGCCATTCCACTAGGCCTTTAATGGTAGGTTAGCATTTTCACATCACAGACTCTGTAGAAGCACCAGCAACCATAATGAAAGATTCTATCAGACAGAAGATATTCTAAAACGTGTTTTAGTTTTAGTTTTCTTTCCTTTTCATAAAATTTTATTCAATAACATTTATATTATGGAGGGAAAGGGGGCTAATAATCAACAATTATTTTGGTCTTCACAGATTCAACTCTTAGCTTTTTAACTTGATTTTTTTCTCTCCCTCAAGAGCCTCTTCAATTTTAAACACCTTTTTTTTTTTTTTCATTATCACAAATAGATTTCTCTATTTAGTTGCAGTTGTTAACTAACCATAGAAGACATCTGACTTGATTATTATTTCAGTTTGAAATGTAACAATAATTCAAGCTGGATGTTATTGACTGAAGGTTGCAGTGGTGGCGGTGTTGATGCTGATAAAAATAGTTGATTTCTTCAGCTAAACAAAAGCATGCTATTGTTACTCACAAACATTTCTCTGTGCTCTAAGAGCTATATATATATATATATAGTAAGCTATGTATAAAATTGCCATTATTACTCTTTGTTATTTGACCATTCCTGTCAAGCATGAAAAATAACCATTTCATATGGCAGAACTAGAGAGAGCACTGTCAACATCATAATAATTTAATTTCTTTAAACTAAAAAAAAATTTGTTTTAATTTTTCAAGATTAGTATTTATTTTAAAACTTATTTCCTGTTCCTTCTTGATGATTGACTACAATTATATAACTTTTTGTTTATTTTAATGACTCTTTCATTTGATACTTTATTTTACCTTTCATAGATTTTCCCCCCCCTAAAAGAACAAGTGCACATACTTCATGGCTTTAGTATAGTGGGACAATAATTGAAACTACTCAGAAAAATATATACCATACCAGGCAGGCCATATAGGAATTAACTGAAAATATTGTAAATGAATTTGAGTTATTGTTGAAATGTGGTTTATGCTACTCAAATAATGATTTTACCTCAGTGAAATTTCCTGGTTTCAGCCTCCCAGCCAGTTACTACAAGTATCAGTTCTATGTATAGTTGTTACTTCATACACATTGGAACTATTTCTTTTTTTTTTCTTTCTTTTTTTTTTTTTTAATAGAAATACATTTACACTTGACATGCTTTGTATATTGTTTCCATATTTGTTTACGCTATTTTGATTGTGAGGAGAAAAACCTCTTTGCAACATTAAAAAAAAAAAAAAAGAAATTCTATTTCATTAAAAAGAGAGGAAATATAGTTGAAGTCAGGTAATATATAATTTTCTATCAAGATATATTTATTTTAAATTATTCTATAACAAAAATATATATATATAAAAAAAATGTATTTGTTCTATGATGTGATAGATTCCTAGTTTTAATTGCCTTTTTACTCCATCTACCTGAATTTTGGTGTAAATTCCAAATGTTTCCAATAACTTTTCTAGCTTACCAACTATTTACTAGTAAAATTATTTATTACTAACTTGCCTTACTGCTACTTACTATCATACCTATTAACGAAGCATTCTTGAATGGTTTTGAATGCAGAGCAAAACTTGTCTAATTCATCCCCACTTGGACACTCACCTCCTCATTTATTTCTAATAGATGTTTTTATATATTTGTTCATACTTATGTTATTTTTGCCAACATATATATA
>JAOPUL010003754.1:7644934-7665498 GCA_027564515.1 Octopus rubescens | reverse complement strand
CATACATACATACATACATACATACATACATACATACATACATACATACATACATACATATGTGTATGTATATGTATATATTGTATAAATATGTATGTATGATATGTGTGTGTGTGTGTGTGTGTGTGTGTATGTGTATGTATATATGTATATATGTATATATATATATATACACATATATATATATATATATATAGTGATGTAAAATGATGATGATGATGATATATAATGTGTGTCTGTATGAGTGAGAGATGTGTTTCTGTGGCTTCTGTAAATTATTTTTAGTAAAATGCCTCTCAACCCTCAAGTAAATCAAGTTTCCATCCTGATAAAGGGCCAACATAGAGATATTTGCTTCTCATTCCTTATTCTATGTTATATACAAGTAATTATACTTTTGGACAGTAGGAATTAATGCTGGTTTGGAAGTTGGTTCTGTTAAGATCAGGTCTTACGTGGTTAATATTAAACATTCAAAAGCGCACTGTTCTCTCAGAAATTTGACCATATAATTGTATTTTTAATGTCCATCATCTAATATTTTTGCTTTCTATTATTCCTCCCAAATATTTTACCTAGAGATAGCCATAATGTTCAGCTTGATTTTAGATGGTTTCAACTGCAGTAGGTCAGGCGATTGCATATTTTTCTTTTTTCTCCTATTTTTTTTTTCATCTTTCATTTTAAAAATCTTTTTCTAGATTTTCTTTTCTTCATTTTTACCTCCTTTTTTATATATATATATATACATATATATATTAAATAACCTTTTCTTTCATCTACAAAATAACGTTGATATATATATATATGTATATGAAACCAATCACATATATGTGTATGTATCTCAATCTTTATATACATATACTCATCAAACATAGGCAGATATGTTGAGATCTGGATATTTTCAATTTATCCATATTTGTTTCTATTTTCTTTTTTTTCTTTCTTTGCACTGGGATTAGAAATGGTGGAACACAGCTGGTGGTGGATAAATAGTAATGTTTTATAAGTCTGCTTTGAATAGTATGAAATTGTATTTATTCTGTTGAATTGCTGGCTACTCAGATCCTATAAAAAGTAATTGATAACTTCCTAAACTTTGGGGGCAATATTTATTTGCTTAAGTTTTTAAGAACTTTGTTCTTTAAATGTAGTCAAATTTCATGTGATGTTTTGGTTATATTGACTGCATGTTAGAGTAGCCAGTAAATAGTTTATCTTAACTTTTGTCTGTGTATATGTATGTAGTACACACATACACACAGAATTGAACTGATACTTGAAGACTGCAATAATATATATATTGGTAAATGGATGCAGTGAGCCAGGCATAGAGTTAGTAGAGCTCACATCCCTAGTATTGTTAAATATAGTTGGAGCTGATAGTTTCTGAATTTTACAGCAAAATCATTTGAATATCAGAAACAGATAATTTTTCAAACTTTTAGATTTTTATGCTGAAAAAAATTCAAAGAACCTTGCTCCCTAAATGCCCCTTCTTTTCTCATCTTTTACTTGTCTTTTTATTTCTTTATTTCTTTTTTTGTTATTCGGTATAAGTTAATATGGTGTATCAGTGTGTAAGCTTTCCATGGTCTTTATGCATTTCTTTCTCATTGCTTAAGCCTGATGCTTAGTCTCTTTAGTTTGTTTTCCTCCATTATCTGTCAATGTTGTTGTTATGTCACACACAGGAATTCATACAGAGTTGTTAAGAATATAGTAAAATGTAATGGATGATGCGTTTATCACTTGGCTCTGTATTTACTGAATTCGGTTTCAAATACTAACAATGAGAAAGAAATGCCTGCAGATTGTCTTTGAATGGCAGCTGAGATGTATTTACTGACCATGTACATGTTCCTCTAGCTGCAAAACTGTGTTATTTAGCTCTAGTTTTCCTGGGAGTGGTTTCCTGTTGAAATACCTGGTGTGAAATACTTTAATACCTGACAACAGTATAATCACTCTCGCGAGCATTTGTATTATTTTAATGGCTCGAAAGCTCAAAAGCTTCAAATTAAAGATGTCTATTCACAGTTAAGGCTTAATTTGCAAAACAAGAAGAATCTTGTTATTCACACTACAATAAATCAAACAAGACCCCACCCCCTCCAAAAACTGGCAATTTGTGTGACAGAACTGCATATATGAGTACAAGTTGTATAATATATTTCCTAGTGAGTAGTGTTGATTTTTGATTAGTATCTTTTATTTGGTAGACTAGTATTCTATGAATTGAGATAGTGGGGGCACAGTTGAACTTTTGGCCATTGAATAATAAGTTCTGACTCTTAGAATAAATTGGTTTTGGTGGATACAGAAAGGGGAGGATGTTTGTATTTTGAAAGAGGTGCACATGTTTGTATGTATGTATGTATAGTGTACATGCAGACATATCTACATGTGCACCATTGAAAACAGAAGGGCTCACTGCACCACTACCAATCTAATCACCACCAACATCCAACTACCACCACCATTGCTGCTGCTATACTACTACTACTACTTACTATCCTCTGAATGGCTTGACTGACACTGCACTGATTGTCACCTGCGGTCTGTTTCTGTCTGTCATGTAGGAGGGAGAAGGCATTCAGGAACAGGAGGAGGAGGAGGAGGAGGAACACATGGAGTTTTGCTGTGTATGTAAAGATGGTGGCGAGCTGCTGTGTTGTGACAATTGCCCTTCTGCTTATCATATCCATTGTCTGAATCCACAATTAAAAGTTATACCAGATGGGGAGTGGCACTGTCCTCGCTGTTCTGTAAGTTTTAGTTTCTTTCTTCTCTCCTCTTACTGTTACAAGTTGTTACGTGTAGTCAGTGTTTTAGCTTGTTGCTCGCTTCCAGCCTTTTTCAAGCCAATCTAGTGTCACGCTACTAATGTTTTTGTTAATTATTGCTGCTGCTGCTGCCGCCGCCGTCGTCGCTGCTGCCACTGCCACCACTGCTGCTGCCCAATCCTTTTATCCATAGCACTGCTGATGGATTCTCATCTTGTAAGGCCTTCCATCCACCCATTGCTTGTTGATGCTTCAGGAATTTTCATTTACCAGGCATTTTCCCCCCCACCTATCAGAATAATATTAACCAGTTCAGAATATTTTTTTCCCTTCATACAGTTGTCTTTTTTCTATTCTTTTTTTTTGTAAATATTGTTTTTTTTATAAACTTCCCTTCTATTTTACTTTTTGTCCTCAAGTGATAAGTTAATTTCCATTCTCTACATATTTCTCTAGCATTCACACATACAAGTGTCCACAAGTTTTTCGCTATCTCTTACTTCCTCCCATTTTTTTTTCCACCTTCACAATAAGCAACCAAAACTCTCATCAGACTAGAAGTTCATAATTATAACAATCGGTCATTACCAAACAAATTAATCTTTTTCTGAATGCAGAATCATAAGATTATATTGACCAAACCCCATATATAATATGTATATAAATACACAGCATACACGCACACATACTTTATTGCAGACTCAGTTTTATAAATAGTGGAATATAAAAAATTTGTAAGTTCACTGTAGAATGGTGTTGACTGGTTGACTATGACTAAAATAATACAAATATATTTTAATAAGTACATATAAATACTTGACTTTAAGAAGGGCATCCAGCTGTAGAAACCAAGCCAAATCTGACTGGAACCTGGTGCAGCTCTGGTCAAACTGTCCAACCCATGCCAGCATGGAAAACGGACGTTAAAGGATGGTGATGATATACATACATATCGTGCTTTTATTGAAGATCATTCTGGGCATGATGATTTTTTAATACATGTTAATTGATTTCACAAAATGTTTCATTAATTCTGAAACAGTTGAGGACTTTTTAAAATTTTATTTCAGTTTTCTCTTGATGTTTGTGTTTTATCTCTTTTCATCTTCTCCTTGCTATACCTACTGACATTTCCCCTTCCTCATAGAAAATTGAATGGAGATAACCCTTGTATATGGAATTTCTTTGCAATACATAAGATACTGATGTATTTAATGTACTGTTCATAACTTGGATTTTTGTTTGTCGTTTTCAACAGAATTACAGTTTTCTCTATAATCTTGTTTCAAAGTTGTAAGGTTTTCCTTCTTGATAGATACATTATACTCCAGTTGTGAATTATTGAATTATTTTAATTTTATATATACATTTAATAGTCTGTTTGAGAAAACAGTGGCATTGTCTTTTAAAACCGGAAGATAGTTTGCATCATAGTTTCAATGTTCTGTGTTTTCAATTTATCTTGTGAAGAGAATACTAATGATCTTAGTTTATTCAATTTTCTCATCTTATTTCCAGTTTTGTTCAAACATTTTTTCTTGGTAAGGTTTGAATATTCGTTTTCTTATATTTTTATACTTGTCGAATGTCTAAAATTTTAAGAAGCAATGATTTTGCTATTAATGTAGGTAGGCTCATGTTGTTTAGGAATGTATGAAACTGAGACGTGATTTAAAATAACTGATGATTCTTGTGTTTGTAAAGAATAAATATTATGACGCAGGTTTAATAATAAAAGTACTTCGAAACAATATTTACGATATCCCTGGAAATAGTTCAATCGAAATAATTTTTTATATTTTACTATTGTTACAGTATATACACACTGGACGATCATTCCTACATTGTTATAATACCATAGGTTGTTCTGACAGTTTTACTAGTTAAGTGAAATGAGTAGCCATTCTAAGGAGCAATTATCTTAGGCTAGAATATTTCTGGTTATGATTCTTAAGATTTTGTGCTTTGCATTTTTGGCTTGCCAGTAATATATTCATTTATACCAATAACTAGTGCGTTCATTTTTCTCATCCACTTAAAGCAAACTTACGTAGATACTGGAACCATGCAAATACACACTATATATCCTCTGATATCATTTTAAAAAATTAGTTCTCGTGTAATAGACGAAATATATTGGCACATTAATGTGCAAAGATCAGACGAATTCATGCAAATATGAATTTTCATATTTAACAGCCAATTTAAGATTTGCTATTTCATATTACCTTTATTTTTTTTTTTAAATATGCCATTGAAATTTTGTTCATTTCTATCCGAAATGTATATTTTTAGCATGACATAATGTTATGTTCAAAATGTTTATCTAATGTTTTTCTTTCATATTGAATTTTAAGTTAAAGAACGAAGGCAAAGAAAGCTCTGTAAGTTGTATTTCATTGAATTGACTATTTGTTATTGCCTATATCTTTGAATAAAAATGAAAAAAAATGTAGGGCAAGCCATTAAAATAAGATTAAAATGTTAATTATATTATTCACTAACAAGAAATCTTCAAAGAACACAAGGCTTAAAATATAAGTTAGGGTATATTTTAGGGGAATCATCAGGAAATATTGAAATTAGTATTACTGGTAGTAAATTTCTTAAATTGAGGAATAATGTTTAGTTCTTTAAACAAAATTTCTATTTTCTAAGAAGTATTTTTTTTTCTTTACTCAACATTTACAAATTATCCAAGATGGATAATTTCTTAGTTAGAAGCTTGTACTTTAATCATTCTAAAATATCTGAATCTTCAATTTGATTTATGTTTTGAAAAGAGAAATAAATTGTACCAATAAGATCAGGTTTTCTTTCAAGCATTATTTGTTATAACAATCTTAAATTACTCTAAGTTAAAAACTCCTGAGACTTACATAAACCCATATACTTTAATTCTAATGTGCCACTTTATCCAGCCTTAATTCATTAAAAAAAAATTCTTTACTTAAAATATAAAATTTTAGAATTTTAAGATTCTGAAGAATTATTATTTAAAAGTAAAATTGTGTGGTTTCTTATTGGTTTAATAACACATGTAACTAGGATACATTTCCTTCTTAATATTCTTGTGGTTAAGTGTAAGGGTTTGCCATTTTAAATATTGATTTGAGGTTGGCATTTCCCCTAATTTATTATATATACTTAATATTAAAAAAAACAATGGTCACCTGACCATTTATAGTATTTGCTTTAATCCTGGTCTGTAAGTAATGTTCTTATCTTGCATTCAAATAATTACTTTAACATTTCTCAGTTATATTTTAACGGGGTTTAGTTAAGAATAAGTGAAAAAAAAGAAAAAGTCAGATTGAATGTGTTCATTTTAAATACTTGCTCTTATTATAATTTTGTAGTAAAGCATTTAGCAAAATTATAGAAGCAAGTTTAAATGTTTTCTATTGTTGGCAGAAGACAAGGAAAATAATTTGAATATGAAATGCTATCTTTCTGCTTTAAGAATTATCATTCTATACAGCTTCATATATGAAGCTGTGTAGAATGATAACCTTAAGTGAATCTGCTATGTCAATTAAAAGTACTTCCATATATCTAGGCAAGATTTTCAATGGTTTTGATAGGAAAATTAATTCTTGACGAGATTAAATGTTCTACATTGATTACTTTTCAGCATTGTCGTATTAATATTTTGCATTCCCATGTGAACGAATATTTTAAGTTATATTCTTTAAGCCTAAACACCTAATGAGCATGGAGTTTGTTGATTTTGACAATAAGTATCTAGTAAACCAAATACTGTTTGTTCACTAAGAAACAAGACTTGGTAAGATTGAAACCCTCCAACTACTATGTTGAATATTCAGACTTTTATCAGTTTCAAATTCAGTCCTCTTCAGTCAGTTTTGAGCTCTGAAATGTCAAGCTGTCAGTTTTGAGCTCTGAAATGTTAAGCTGTCAGTTTTGAGCTCTGAAATGTTAAGCTGACTTACTAGATTTGAACTACTTGTGTACTAGCATTGAATTTGCTTACTGGTTTCTAATGGTCCCAGTTTTTTATATATTTATTTGCATTTCTATTAAATATATCACTCATAGTAGATTGGTAATGGAAGGAAGGATAGCAATTCAAATAATGAAGAATTACTTAAACTAATTCAAGAATGAGATAAGGTTATACTAAATTCAAGAATCTGCTATGATGTTGCATTTTTATGTTAAATTTTGAATAAAATGTTTTCAGTATTCTAATGTGCTTCAGAACAATTGTGGTGAGAAAGGAAAAACTGGCTTCCTACATGCCTCGTTTTTTTTGGGTTTTTATGTTTTTTAAAGCCTTAATTTGAAATCTGTTTAGTGAACTAGATCCAATATAATGTTTCATTTATCACAAATCTTCAGTTTAGCATCCTTGACTGTGCCATAGCTAATTCTGGTTTTCAGAGAATGCATAATATAATTTAAGTATTATTAATCAGCAGTTTAGAATAACTAAGATTAAAATTACACAAATGCATAAATTCAATTATAAATGAAAATGTTATCTAAACATGTTCAGAAAACTCATTAATAATTTATTGAAACAATGTAACCATGCAATAAGTAAAATGAAAAGAAAATATAGTTTTTCTTAAATGAAGCAAAAATAATTTTTATTAACAAGAACAGTGATCTTTGGATTTTTGTTTGTTTTTACATTAACCCGTTAGCCTTCAGATTAGTTTGTCAAATGTAATGTTTATTTATTGACATTATTTTGAATTAATCATGCATTATCTCATAGCATCGAGATTTCGATGATGTGACTGTTTATTTTCAGAATGACATTGTAGGGTAGGTGTAAGAGGCTGAATCTGGTTAGTTTGAACACAGAACAAGGTAGAATATTTGGGCTGGATATGGCTGGTTTAAATGCTAAATATTTAATATTAATGAGAATGAGCTTATTTATTGTATACAGTGCTCAGATGCACTACAATACTGGAGATGAAATATAAGATAAAATTATAGTTAAGAAAATTCAATTTGTTTATTTATCTGTTTCTTAGGGGAGCATAAATTTTAATTTGATTCCTTTGGATTTAGGCTAGAAATGAAAATTATAAATTGATCCCTTTTGGGTTTTCACCTAGATTTCACCCACCTTCCTGAGTCTCGTATATCTTGTATACCTTTGAATATACAATTTCCCACAATGTTGTCCTCTATACATATTTTGAAAATAATGCTAGTGTTGTAAAATGCTTTTCAATGAAAGAGCATTGGGTAGACCCTCTTTAATAGAGCCTTCTACAGATGTTGAGTTAGGAAATTTTAACTGAAAAAGCAAACCAAGTTCACATTGGGATCTCTCTCAGCTTAAATTGAAGAATACATTGTTGCTGATGAATATTGAAAGAAAAGTAAAAGCCTCAATATTTCAATGTAGATTAAAGGGCTGTAATTTCTAAAAGTAAGGCTATTCTAATGTCACATAGAATATGTCTGAAGTGTACTAAGAATCGAGACTTTTTTTTATTGTCTCTTGAGTTTAGTAAAATGTACATCATGTTAAAATAGTTCTGTTAATTCACTGATTACACAATCCTTTTTGCTATCAAATTTGCATCATTGACTTGAATAATTCTTTTCAAAAAATCATCTTGGGAAATTCTTTATATCAGTGTTTTACAGTTACTAGGGAATAATTTCAATTAAATTTTATACAACATCAGCAATTTACTTCCACCATAGTATTTATTATTTGTGGTTATTAAAAGCTTTTATATTAAATTTATATATTTTGAAAGGTTTATAAATCCAGTATATGTACAGTACAAGGTCTTTTCCTGATCTGAAGATCATTCATTTATTTAATGTTTTAGATTTAGATATGGGATTTCAATGTTTAAATGAAAATTTATTCTTAAGCAAATTGTAAAATCATTTTTGCTCATTTTAAGAGTAACAATATTTTACATTAATCTTAGAGACCTATTTTTCTAGTAATATCAGATTTCCTATTTAAGAATATTACTTGTAAAATCAAATATAACTTTTTTTGTTTAGTTAATTCAGTGATAAGTAAATTGCTTTAGTTTATAATTAGTTTTAAACCAGAATATAACTTAGTATTTCCCCAACACTGATCCTAATGCAACCTTCGTGTATTATTTCCCCCCCTTTTGTGTTTTATTGCTTGCTTTTTCTAAACTTTAAGTTGCAATTGCAATCCCATTTTAATTTTCACTCGTAAAGAATAGATCAAGCTTTCACGTTAAATTTCTTTAGATCAGTTAATTTTCAAAGGCTAAGATAAGATAAGATAAAATAAAATAAAATAAAATGAATTTAAAAAAAAAAGCAAGAGAAAGTTATGAAAGGAAAACCAATGAAAACTGCCGATTTAAATCCTATTTATCAACGGGGAAAACTGTCTTAACCTTATGCTGAGGCCTAATAACGTCGTTAAACCTATGATGGACCTTCTTATTTTTTCAGAACCAAACACCAAGCGAGGGGGAAGTGGGTCCAGTTATTGAAGTGAGTACATAATAGTCTGCTGGCCATTTTGGCTTGCTGTTTTGTTTTAGTTAAAATGTTAATGATGAATGCCAGGAGGACTTGAACGGGTGGACATAAATGTAGGCATTTATTAAATGATGCAAGGTTATTCATTTTAGTAACATTGTATTAAATGATTCTATAATAGTAGTTTACATATTCTGTAATTGTTTAGTTTTCTAGCTTGAGAAAGTGATTGCCATCATTGTAGTCTTAGGGTCCTTGTTTTTTTTATATATATATATATATATATATCCTAGTTCTACATTTCATTTATCCTTTCAATTGTATATCTAGCACCCAGTGAATCCTAATTTACATGGATTTTTGGACACATGCACACACACACACACACACACCTTTTTTCTTTTTTTTCCTTTTGTTAAAAATATTTTTTTTGTATATTAACATTTTCCTCCTGAATATTGAGGGAGGTTTCTTGAGTCACATTCAAAGTTGTGTCAGTCAACTGGGGGGGAAAAAAGTTTAATGAAAATATATCTTCTAGTGGCTCTGTATGGTGTGTGTGAATTCCTATTTAGTGTGATTGACAATCATTTGAGTATTCTAAGATGGATTGAGCTTGGATTCATAATGGAGTAAGTAATTCCATAAAGGAAAGCAAGATAGATATGATCTTTTAGCTTATATGAATAGAATTATCTCCTCTTGTCTACTATGTATTACTTCCTTGATGAAATAAATAAAAACAAATAAAAGTTAAATAAAATAACCAACTTGACAAGATGTAACATTTTAATATTAAAAGAGAAAGCATAAGATTTATAGGAGGTACTTTATTGGTGTGTCATTCATTGACTTTTAATGGATCAATATGTAACTTTAAATCCTTATCAGAGCTAAACAGAAATTACTTTCCATAAGTTTATCAAATGTTTTTTTTTTTTTATTTTGCTTTACTAATCTTTTGGTTGACTGTGCTGTTCTTTCTCCATTGCCAGTCAATGTTTTGTTTCGTACATATATCCAAGGAAATGTAAGCCTTGGTACTAGAAGAGCATTATAGTTTGGAGACAAGATCGAAGTAAGAGATTCTTCTAGATGTAACGGAACATTTTTGATGAGCTTCTGAATATTTTTATGGAGTATACTAAGAGGATAGGGTTGTTCCAGAGTGTTATCAGTCCTTAACAATGAAGGAATGCATCAATTATCTGGATACCCAATCTATGGACTCAACATAGAGGTTGAAAGATGGTGGGGTGGTGAGAATTGATGAATTACGGCAATCAAAATGAGACATTGTCAGTGTGGGTTTGTCAGCTTTACATGTAGCAATTTTGTAATATTGATGTAGAAAATATGTAGATTATTACAGCTGATCATTGTAGGGTATGTTTTTATAGTAACACTTACTTATATCCTATATACATACTCAAACCAGGTTATGTAAACAAACATTCCACGATTCATTATGTATTTTAGATGCGATGAATCAAATGGAATAAAGAAATAACTCTCCAACACAGGTTAGCTATGAAAACAGCAGTAAGAACGGGTCAAACCCAAGGAAGGTGGAGAAAATGTTAATCAGCAGCTGCTGGAATCGAACTGGCGTTTATCTCGACTCTGGCGATTGTTCTAAACTGCTAAGCTAAACTGCGGCCAGCAAATTCTCCACCTAATAAATAAATATAAATATATATATATATATATATATATATATTCCTTGGTTGTTTCTTCTCAAATGCAGATTTACGGTTTTGCTCTTGATAAAAACTTTATTGCTCCTTAATTGTTTTCCAATTTATCTTTGGTAAAATATGAGTAAAAATATATATGAATTTTTACTTGGTCCAAGTAGGTGGTATTAATTTTATAAGCATATGTGTTGGAGCAGCGTGTGCCATATATATATATACGCACACGCACACGCACACATTCATTTTTCTTCTGCTCTGTGGTGGAAAGAAAATCTTTTAATCTTAGGTTTACTATTCTTAAACTATAGTTTCGTTTGTTATTATAGTACCAGTTTATGCTTTTAATTTAGTAATTCTGTTTACTAATATTAATTGGGAGTGAACATTCATTATAATACAATTGTTTAATTAATGTAATAGGCAATTCTGTTGTGTATACATGATGTACAAACTAATCTGCTTTCTATGCACTTTAACATCAACTTTGTTTATTCACTGGGATAATGAAATGCAAACCTGCAAAGTCCAAAAAACAAATCAAAAATGGTATTTTACCATAAATGATACCATGTGTTAATATTTAATTTAGAGGTTAAAGTTTTTAGCTAAACTTGGGAGGTGGGGATCTTTTAAAGGTGATGTTAATTTGTTAATTAGATGGAGTGCTATTCCTTTCCCGATATTGATGCTTGCTTTGTGTAGCTAGTATGCATGCCAATGGCATTCTATGGTTTAAATCACGACTACCACGTCTGGACGGATTATCTGCCATCTATAGGAATTGCTGAAAAATGTAATTTTTGTACTCTTTCATTAAATATCGTTTCCTATTTAAATTTTCAGCAATATACAAATTCTGTATTTCATAACTTTAAACACCCCAATTCTCTCTCCTCCATACACACTCTAGCTGATATACTCACATACAAGACTGGAAACAGGCTTCTAATTTTGCATGTAATATGCAAACACCCACTCCACAAACAAAGAAAAAGAAAAAAAACCTCCCCACATGGAGTTTTCTCTGAAATAGTACTTTAATTTCTCAAATCTTTATTTGGTTGATAATACATTGAATTTAGAGACTGGTTTCTCTGGTAGGCTGTTTTAATCACCGTAACCATTGCAGTGCAGCAGTTTTAGTGGCAGCATGCAGAGCTCCATATTCCTGACTTGCATGCTTGTTGTTCAAACTTCATACATCACTTGTGTTGAAAGAACACTTTCCTTTGGTTGTTATTATAATAATCTACTTCTGTTAGCTGCAGGTATCAGGATTTTATTTTTCTCTTGTAAATTGGCATGAATTCCAGTTCAAATAATGTTGAAAACATTTAGAACATTGTCTTTTTGCAGTTCAGTCAATTTGAAGAAGGGATCCTAAATATTTTGGGTTAATATTCCATGGTACTTGAATTAATTATCACTTAGCAATGTTTTGTTGAGAGCTGCTGAAGTATTGTGTCATTTTATGAATACACTTTTGCTGTAGAAACTGCTTGTTAACCCATGCACCTTATGTATAAAAGATGAAATAGGTGTCCAAAAGGAATTCAATGCTTTATTATTATTATTATTTTTTGTTGTAAAAGTGCTACATCATTAAATTGCTCATTAATTCCTGATCCTGGCAGCTGTTGCTTTTGTGATAGCTGTGTATTCCTTCCATTTTGTGACGGAAGGATCTACAGAAACTGGTAGGTGGGACGTTTTATTTTTCAATTAAGGCTTTTTGTCATGCTTTTTTTTTTTATCAATCAATTTGATATTTTATTTAATTCTCGATGTGGCACGTTTGATTTTTCACTTTGAAAATGGTAAGTTTACATGAAGTCAACATTTGGAATTTTCTTGCAAAAAAACAAACAAAAAACATCAAAAACATCAAAAACCGAAACATAGCAAATATAATTATTGTAATGAAGTAAAACAAATTGTTTCACTTTGAAATTCATTTTTGGTAATGTGACATAATTTTTCTGTATTTATAAACTGGCTTACATGATGTTTCAGATTTAAGAGTTTTGAGTTGTTTTTTTTTTCCTTCCTTTCTTTCAAAGCTGAATTGGGAATATTACTTCATAATTTCTTTTTTGTGTGCAGCATTGGTTTAATTTTGGAATTTGTCAAGAATATGTTCATTTTTAATTTTACAGTTTTGTGTAACGATTAATTGTAGATAATCTTCCTAGCTTTCACAAAATTTGATAGATGTATGTTTATATAATCATTTTATATATTCTGTATTGTGAAATGAAATGCTCTTTTAATTTACATTCACATGGTTATATCTCTGTTTGACTTTTCTCTTTGAACTAAACTAAACTGCTCTCATTATTTCTGTTCATCCCCTCTGTTTTATGTTCGAAGCAAGCAATATCACTTTTTCTTCTATTAACACTTCAACTTACACACGAGAAATGTATTACATTGATTTTTTTAAAATTATTAAACTATTGGAACATATTCTAATTTTTTTTAGAAATTTAACTTATATTGACCACTTCTCTACCTTCAAAATTTCAGCTTATATTGCTAGGCTCTAGTTAAAATAATATATTCTCTTCTGTTGATTCTTATTCCCCATTTAACTTGAACTGATACCCAAGTTTAATGTTTCTTAACTATGTTTCTGGTTTCTTTTTCTGTTGTCACCTAGAGATGGTAGGGTGTTTAACTGAAAGCATTAGTTTAAGATATTATCATAATTACTTGCATGTTGTTTCATTGCAGAGCAAATTATGTATGATGTAAGTTGAATATACATTTTATATGTCGCTGTGTGCATACAAATTTTGCTTTGCAACCACATGGTTTTGGGTTCAGTCCCACTGCATGGCACCTTGAGCAAGTGTCTTCTATAGCCATGGATCGATCCTTTCCTTGTCAGTGGAATTGGTAGACAGATAAAAACATAAAGGAAGCCTTCATGTGTGTGTGTGTGTGTGTGTGTGTGTGTGTGTGTGTGTTGATGCATGTGTCCTCATTGAGACACCATTTGAGTGGAAAACAAGATAGTGTTGTCCTGTAGTTTCAGTGTATGTGTGTGGATCAGTGCAACAAGTATACTTTACTTGAAGAAAAAAAGGTAAAGGATTGGTTGTTTCAATGTAGAGTATTGTAATATCTACATGCTATCACTCAACTGTTGGGAAAAAACACCAAATTATCTACCAGTCTCACTGGATGTGCTGGTTAATTTTGATGAAAACCCTGTGTGTGTGTGTATTAAATTCAGTGCTCACGTCATAACCCATTAAATTCTCATATTACCATATACTGATAATCTTGAATGGGTGATTTTCACTATTTATAGTGTAGAAAAAATGCATATAATTAGTTTCTGTGGGGTTTTTGCAATTTAAATTTTTTTTTATTCATACATGTCTGTCTGTCTGTCAAACACAGAAAAAGTCTTGTGAATTTCAGCTATCCATGGTTTCCTGGATGAAATATTTAAACCTTACATCAAATGCAGATACTCAACTATCTTGTGGACATTACGAAATAGAAAAATGGTGAGATAAATTTAATATTCCACCTGGGTAGCTGAATTTCATAAGGCTTTTTGTTTGTTTCTGATTTATAATATCTTTACCCTCTAACTGTTACAGTGCTCTACTACTTGTTGAACTTCATACCACACACACACACACACACAAAAAGAAGCAGACATGTATGTGTGTGTTTGCCCCCCCTGTCTCTCTCTCTACACACACACTATATATAATAGATATACATTTGTGCAAAGTAGTTTTCTTTCAGGCTGCAGAATCTGTATTATTTCCAACTTTTTAAAATCTGAAACATCATTGTTCCCAGTGCATTGTTAAAATGGTGTAAAATTAATTTCTGTTTCTCATCAATATTTTATTTGAAATGAATTTTGTGTCAATGTCTTCATGAAAACTTATGCTCATTTATCAAACCTGCTTTAGTTGATTTTAATGTACGTTAATTAAATAGCTGAGAAATGATTACTTCTGCAGGTAAGTAAGTATATATATATATATAACTGGTTGGTATTACATTAAACATTTCTATACTCCAATCTTTTTTCTTTTTTTGTCTTGGTATGTTATTTCAAGTGAGCAGCTGTAAACTGTGAACACAATTTTCATATGTAAAGAATATTAATAAACTCTGCTATATTAAGCTATTAGGTTAAAAAAAATTCAGTATTGCTATTAATTAACAAAGCACAATGCTTTGTTTTACCTCTGTCCAACTGAATGAATGATTTGGAATAGAGGCAGTTTGGTGAGATACAATGGCTTTACCAAACTGATGCAAATGATTATATCAGGGGGAGTCTGTACAAATGGATGTAAAATGAGTGAATGGTTTATATATTATATTCAATAGCTATCAGCTATATAAAATATACTAGCTGCGTATAAATAACGGTAGTCTCTTGGGTCTGAGAAAGATGGTTCTGCAATTTTGTGTTGAACAACCTGCACAGAGGATTTGTTTATAGTCCAAACCATGTCAGCATGGAAAACAGGATGATGAAATATTTGTGCTTCACACTGGTTCACTTCCTTCATCAAATTGACATTGCTTGTACAGGTATGTCACATGTCAGATGACAAAGTAATTGCAGAGCAATGTGAAATAAAGTGTTTTGTTGAAGAACAATGCCTGGTCTTGGGTATCAAATCCACTAGACTACATGATCTCACCTGTCGATCAATTGTTCATTGGTGAATTGAGTTCATAAAGTTTTTATTCCTAGTAACTTGCATTAAATATTTTTACTATATGTTTACTGGATTTCCTCACAGATATAAGGTATTGACAACATCCTCATTGATAACAACAGTAGGGTGGAAATGAGTCAAAATTCTTTTGGGGTGTGTGTGTGTGAAGGAAGTGTATTTAATATTTGATACCATACTGTTTTGCATTTAGACCTCTTCCAGATAAAATTTTTACCATTGATTCTGTGGTTACTGGCTTCTTACACTTTCTTTGAAGAATGGCTTTGTGGTCTTGACACAAGAAGTCCTTAATGATAACAAAAAAAGTTATTTATGATAGAAATGAATACACTGATGATGAATGATGAAAATTTAGTGGTAATTCTTGACGTGTATGTAGTTGTTCTTTGAATGTTTTGTAAATTAGTAAATGTTGGAATGACTATTAAAACTGTGTAATCGGTTTAAATGTACCAAGTTGATTAGTTTAAGAGATTAAATAGTGTACACTTTCAGTGTAGCTTCTTCAGAAGCAAACTCCCGAGTAACAAATGAAAAAACAAAACAAAAAAAAACAATTGGTGGCAATCACTTTCTCAAATTTTTTTTTTTGTGCGTGTGTGTGTGTAAATTTTTATAAAATTTTGTAGCGTGACACTTGCTAGATGGCATTTAATAATTTATATTGAACCTTCTGAAAGTGTGAAATGAAGTTTTGATGCATGAATGTGTGAGTAACAGGGAATAAAAGTGTGTGTGTGTGTGAGTATTTATATTTATGTATTGACTCATTTTTAATGCCTGTTAATCTTTCCATATTTTAGTGTGAACCTCTTAAAGGAAAGGTTCACAAGATTCTCACTTGGAGATGGACAGAGCCACCAAAATCTGCAGAGGACGAGCTGGATCATACACATAATGAGAAAAAATTGGTAAATATATTTTTTTTATTACTTGTTAATCTAAACCTTAGTTTAGTACTGTAATATTGCCTTCAACATGTCACCACTTCTGTGGGTTTAGGTGTGAAATGGAGTGCATTAGTTCTGCTGGTGAAACCAGCACACCAATAACTGTGATTCTAACCCTGTCCCCTCTTATTTATTGTTTCTTCTTTAAACATTTGAATTAGTAGCACTAAGTCTGGTACACTCCACTGGTAAACTGCTCAGGAGGTCCATGTCTTTCCGGCAAGCAAGTGAATGAGTGCTGCCTATTGCATTAAACTCTGAAACAGTGTTGTACTTCTTCCAGCTTAGAAATATAGCAAATATTTAACAATGTTATCAAAATAGCTGTATTATTTCACCTATTGAAGTGATTCACTAGGAAATGCTTTAAACTTTGTTTTTGTTTCCCTGTCAAGAGATTAAATTAATCTTTTTCTCCTTTTTTTCTCTCAGGAACACAAACCCACTCGTGAATTTTTCATCAAATGGCAAGATATGTCTTACTGGCATTGTAGTTGGATTTTAGAACTGCAGGTAATGTAAAGAATTTCAGTTTTTTTAATCACTCAACGTCTGGTACAAAAGTATTGCTCCGCTAGACTTGCATGATATTTCATTTGTATACTGTGTTCAGTTTTTTGATGAATACTTTTAATTTCAAATTACATCTAGGTTGATTCTAATTTCAAAAAAAAAAGTTTTGTGTTATCAATAAAATTTTCATTAATAATCATAATTAGGAAGGGGAGTGTCTTAGAGTTTTGCAGGTCTCCCCCAATGGGTGAGTTTGATGTGGCCAGTACCCAGCATAAATATCTGCTTGTCTGTCACTTTCTCTTCTTGAGAAAAATTTCTAACTTATTGGTATTTTGTATTCCATTTACAGCTTGATGTATATCACCCAGCCATGTATCGAAACTACATGCGTAAAAATGACATGGATGAACCACCCCCTCTTGAAGACGGCAGCAGTTATGGTCAGAAGGATCGGTCAAATTTTGATAATATTGAAAACCTTGAAGAAAGGTTTTATCGGTATGGTGTGCGACCAGAATGGTTGCAGATCCATCGAGCTATTAACCACAAGTACGTTCCTGTAAAAGTATTATATCCTTTATTTCACTCTAAATAAAACCCACAATTAAAAATATTTGTACTCATTCATGCATAAACACTTAATGTACCCACACACACACACGCATACACACAGACTTTTTCTTTCTCTCATAAATATATTGAAATCTTATTTGGTTTTTGAGCAGGGTAACAAGAGATGGGAAAGTATGGTACTTAATGAAATGGAGAGATTTACCTTATGACCAGTCAACATGGGAATGTGAAGACACACTCAGGGACTTGAACCTTGACTGGAAGAAATATGTTGATGATTATGAAAACTTAAGGTATTTAATTCTTTCCACCTATCTCTCTCTTTCTCTCAGTGCACTTGAATTATTTCCATCTCCCTTATAAAAACAATTAAAATGCAATTTATACAGTTAGAAGATATTGTGCCTTGGTTTCGTGTATATATTTCTGATGCTCCTGCCCCATTTCTGGAATTGGTTGTACTAAGTGGAGTACCCCCTACAGGTAAACTACTCACAAGGGAAGCAAGTGAAATGCAAAGAGTGCTGCCTATTGCATTAAACTCTGAAACAGTTGTACTTCTTCCATTTCAGAAATATAGCAAATATAGCAAATATTTCACAATGTTATCAAAATGTAATACAGGAATATTCTTTAATAGGTTAAACAGGCCTTCACTTATTTATATTTTGCTTCCTCTTTGTCTGTTTAAAGTTCATTAGTTACTTATTTCTGCATTATTTATAACCCTATATACTAGCATTTATGGGGAGCAAAATAATACGTGCTTAGAATTTTGTCTGTTTTTTTCTAAATAGCAAATTGCAGAATCAATTGTGCATTATACAATTGTTTACCTACCTTTGTGTTCAAGTGTGGCTGGACTTGATTTTGTTGATTATTTATCTACTGGTGTTTGATTAACATCATTCTACAAGTACTGAGTTTCTTCTTCATCTTTTCATGTCTTCGAAGCATGTGGTTATATGACAGTTTCCTCATTTCTTTACACAGCCCTTTGCGTTATTATTGAATTCTGCGAGATCTTTTAAGCTGCACTGGTTGGGTGGGTAGTAGAGGGCAAACAAGGCAGTGCTGCATCGTATGGTCCTCTTCTCCACGTTCACAGATGGTTGGGCCAGTCTTGTAGCCCCATCTGACCATAGCAGCTTTTGATCACTCCCATTCCTATTCTCAGGCGGTTGAGTGTCTTCCACTGGGCCCATGGTGCTTCTGAGCCAGGGGGGGGGATTCCCATGTCAGTATGAGGGGGGAGGAGTCATTCTCCAGCTTTCAAGGTAGAAGCGTTCATGTCGTAATCCCTGTCAAGTAATACCTACTATCACTTGAGAATTCTACCAAACACTTTAAAGCCGAGCCGAAAGATGAGCAATGTTCAGAAGCTCAAAGAATGACAGTACTGAGTTGATTTTCATTGACTGTACCATCAAGGTTGTGCTCCAGCTTGACCACACAGTCAATTTAACTGAAACTAATTAATGAAAAGACTAAAGCAGTTAAGACAGTTTACAAGTGAGTCCCTGTCCAGTTTTGTGGGTGTGATTGACAAAGTGCCTTGTTGGTGTAGTGTCAGTCACAACTTTCACTGTTTGTTTGTGTGTGTTTAATTTTTGTATCGTTTATTTTAAATTTTGCTTTCATTTCCATGCAAATATCTTTTCCAGAAACATGATGTACGGAGGTGGTGGGGTCGATAAAAAGAAATCAAAAGTAAAGGGGAAAAAAATTAAAGAGGGACGAGATTCGGATCATGTTTCTCGTACGCCACCCCTCTATCCTACTTCTGATGTAAGTAGCATATTGCTTCTGTCTTCTCAGTGTGATACTTCTCTTTGTATACAAGTCCACAGAGACACTTAAAATATATAGTTTGTGGGTACTAATTTAATGATAGTTTTCAAGAATTGTTCCATGTTGTAGCAGCTAGCATTGAGGTGTCCAGTAAAAGTAAGATAGTTTAACCTTTTAGCATTCAGATTTCTTTGTCAAAAGTAATACTTATTTATTCACATTGTTTTGAATTAATCCTGCATTATCTTGTAGCTTTGAGATTTTGATGAGGTAACTTAATTTTTATAATGATATTGTAGGGTTGGTGTGAGAGACCAGATATGGCCAGTTAAACTCTTTAGCATTCAGATTTCTTTGTCAAATGTATTGCTTCTTTATTCACAATACTTTGAATTAATCATGCATTATCTTGTAGCTTCAAGATTTAAACGATGTGTTTGTATATTTTTAGAATGGCATTGTAAGGTATGTGTGAGATGTTGGATCTGGTCAGTTTGAACATAAAATAGATATGGCCGGATTAAATGCTAAAGGGTTAAAATTTTAAAATGAAACCGATCATCACCGTCTATTTTACTTCCGCTATCCTAGCTGGAATGATTTAGACAAATTTTTCTGGTCAATATCGGTTCTTATTCAATGTAACTCCCCATCTAGACAGGTCACATGATCATAACTCACTTGTATGTTCTAGTTTTGGCATAATGTCTATCACTGGATGTGTTTCATACGATTCACTTTGCAGAGTGTACTCGGTGCATTTTATACCAAGGCAAGGAGATTGCCATGACCTTTGTAGGATTAAAGGGTTGTTTTGGGCCTTCTCTGTTCCTTCACCAACTACTCTTTGTATTTGGTGCATTTTATCATGGCTCTAACACTAGTAAAGTTGCCTTGTTTCCAGCAACTATAAAAAGGATAAAGGTTCTTCCTTGAGTCATACAGACTCATGGAGCCTGTTTCTGTGGCATATATATATATATATAGGCACGGCGTGGCTGTGTGGTAAGAAGCTTGCTTCCCAACCACATGGTTCTGGGTTCAATCCCACTGCGT
>JAOPUL010003754.1:7619791-7630449 GCA_027564515.1 Octopus rubescens | reverse complement strand
ACACACACACACACACACACACAAACACACACACACACACACACACACACACACACACACACACACACACACACATTTAGAAGGCAGGTGGATTGTGAGAGAGATATGCGATGTGAGAAAATTGGAGAATAGAAAAGCCAAGTAGGCAGATGCCAAATCAGTTGTTAGAATAATTTATCAATGTTGATTTTATACTGTTTTATTTTTTTTCTCCTGGCCTAAATTGAGGCAAGCACAAGGAGAGCTTAATACTGTCTCTTTAATGAAATTGTAACTGACTGTGAGGCTACATTTTGTGTGTCTATTATAGAAGTCATTTTGAGAGTAGAGAATCAACTGGAGCATGAGTTTGTGTGTAGCAATGGTCAGGCAGTATTTCATTTGTAGGTAGATACAGTATTAAGATATTGATTTGGCATCTATATGTCTATTTTGTCTCTTCTCTCTCTCCCCCCTCCTCTTTCCTTCACAAATGTGCTTGGTTCTGAACTCCTGTTTCAGAAATGCAATCTAATGCATATATTTGATGTTGAATTTCTCTTGTGCCTTTTGATTATGCAGCTATATTGAAAAGGTCCTTAATATCGGCTTCGTGCCAGTCTCTATTTGTCACTGCCTAAGATAGATGCCCATGGGGGAGAGCTCTGCAACCTATTCTCACCTCTCACTACTTTTCTTTTTTTTTTTTCTCCTACTTGTCTGTCCTCCTCCTTATTTGACCCCTAATAACAATGAATGTTATGAGTTCTCTTGTTGCAGTGGGACAATCCATTTTGAAGATTAGGGACTCGGATAATAAAACTGATAGGAAATGATTACAGTACCTAAACTCTCAAGACTACATTAAAAGTGCTAGTGTCACGATAAAGACACAATTTGGTATTTGTTACTGCCGAAAGGGCATTGAACTGTATTAGCAATGAAAATCCACAGAATGGTGGCTTTCACACTTTCTCTCTCCTTTCTCTCTATTGAATGAAATGACTCAGTTTGGAAAAAAAAAAAATACAGTAGTTTGCATGATTACATAGATCTATTGTAATATAAAATTGTATAAAATAGTCTTTGCCAATTTTTTAGTTGTGGAAATTTGTGAAACATGTTATAGTGGGATATGAACGTTATGTTAAAAATGGACGGATCCAGTTATGAGAAAACTGAAGATACATCTCCAGACAAGTTTTTCTGTTGGTTCTGTCACTTTGTCAGGTTGATGACAAACAAACCCCAATTCATGTATGATAGTGATTGTCATATTATTACATTGTTAAAACAAGCATGATTCAGTTACACTTAAGATTTTAGATGATGCAATTACATTACTCGAGCAATTATTTAGTTTTTCACTTTTGAATGGCTGAAGTAGTGCTGAAAAGGCCCATGTTTCCTGGAAGTTTGGCTTTTGTTTCAATCACATTTGTACAGTATTTTTCATTGGTGTTTTTTGTTTTAGAAAGTTTTGTTCCTTTTTGTGAAGCATAGCATTGTCGTGTTCATCCTTGTCTTCACTGGAGGGCAACTTCAATATGTTTCTATTTTTGAACAGATGATGATGAGAAAAAAATTGTTTACGATATCGAAGCTATTTCCAAGTTGTTGGATCGTACTCAAGAAGGCCAAGTAGAAAAGGAAATAGCTATGAATGAATATCTAAGTTCTTTTAAAGTGGCCAGCTATCAAGTGAAAGAAGGTGAACAGGAGGTAAGTGATAGTTTACGTATCATATTATTTAATAATAGCTGATATAATCGTTGGTTGGCTGGTGGATTTCTTAAATTAGACATTGTATATGGGGGGTGGGTGGTGAGAAATTAACATAGTTGCAGGATGGTGTCTCTGAAAAATTAACGTTTTTTTTTTTTTAATGAATTTTTGCAGAGATAGGTTGTCGAAATAGTTGATTGAGTTTATATTGATAACATTTTGAAAAATAACGTATATTCATTGCAAATATACAAAATTTGTTTTATTTATTCATATTTTAAAATTAGTATTCATCTCGCCAAGAAATTTGAATTATAATTATTGTATGTATGCCAAATTTCCTGATATTACCCATGGTGGCAAGAGCATACTTCTTAAGTTACCTGTAATGCGACAACACTCCCATCCACTCCTTGTATACAGTGCCATTCCACATATATAAAGCATTTACTCCTTTTACTAAACTGGAATGATACTGTATACTAAATTGCATAAATTGATATCCAGGTTCATAGTATTTAGTGTTGAATTGAAGCCTTCCAGCAATTAGAAATTAAAATTTCATAACTTTAAGGATGGAAACTTATTTAAATAAGCTACCTCTAATGTGTTTTGATTTCAATTTTACTGATAGACGGTAGAGAAATATGAAATTTGCTGTTTATTAGTCAGGCATGTTTCTCATAATGTCACCATCTTCATATTAACAACTTCCTTGTTATATTATCTTAAAAAAGACTGATATGGAAATAAGTATGAATTTATTGAATGATTTAAGAGTAACACTGTGATGGAGAAGCAAAAGATACACATTTTTGCATTGGGTACCTATTTGTTGACATTACTACTGGGTAGCAAAGGGTATTTATTTGTTCATATTACTACAGGGTAGTAAAGGGTACCTAATTATTGACATTACTACTGAGTAGCAAAGGGTACTTATTTGTTGATATTACTACAGGGTAGTAAAGGGTACCTAATTATTGACATTACTACTGGGTAGCAAAGGCTACATATTTGTTGACATTACTACTGGGTAGCAACGGGTACCTATTTGTTCATATTACTACAGGGTAGTAAAGGGTACCTAATTATTGACACTACTGGGTAGCAAAGGGTACTTATTTGTTGGCATTACTACAGCATAGCAATGGGTACTTATTTGTTGACATTACTACTGGGTAGCAAAGGGTACCTATTTGTTGACATTACTATTGATATGCAAAAGGTACATATTTGTTTGCAATTTCCTTTGTAGGAGGAACCCGAAACAGAAATATTGAAACAAGAAGCAGAACATGCAGACCCAGCGTATTGGGAGAAACTATTAAGACACCACTATGAACAGCAACAAGAAGATCTAGCCAGAACCCTAGGTAAGGGTAAAAGAGTTCGAAAACAAGTCAACTATAATGATGCCATGAATGGACAAGATGACGATGCTTGGAAAGACAGCATGTCAGACTTTGATTCAGACTTCAGTGGACCAACAGGTAGTTCAATTATTTTGTTCATTTCTCCCTCCTCCTCCTCCTCCAACTTATTGTTATCTTACTTTATATGTCTCTGTTGTTGCCCATTCTGATAAACATTACTTGTGTGCATGCGCATGTGTATAATATTAATACTTAGTTTGGTGTTTAACCCTTTCACCCTTATTCAACTTTAATCGAATACGGCAATGAAAGGGTTAAATTTTTTTTACACAAATCTTTGTAGTATTTTCATTCAGAACACTAACTCAGTTCATTTTCATTTAACCCTTATCATCTCAAGGAATCTATCGAAACCTATGAAATTAGGAACTCAAGTCTGTTTTTATCAAACTTAGATAATGGTGAAATTTCAACTTCATTGAATTAGGAGTCCCTGTTTTCTCGAAAGGTCTACATCTGTAGATAGAGGGATGATGTTGGTGTCAAAAATTGGAAAATTACTACAAAGTGTGTGTTGTAACTCTGACCAAATCTATTTCTTTTACCCCATCACATAAGAAAAATAAATGTTTATAAATTAGTTTTGTAATAAGAGGATAAAACTTTTCATGTTTTTGTGACTTCATTTTTTCAAGTTTGCAACCAAACAAAAAAAAAAAAGAATATTTAAATGACCACAATCATCTGATTTTCTGCCCAAAATGAATTGAATAGCCGTATATATGTGTGTCTCACACAATTTAAGCCCATCATTGACAATAAACCTGTTCTGTGATAAAAATTATGCAAGATCCTATAATTGCAGGCATTGGGATAAAATGGGTTAAAATGTGTGTTTGTCTTGTAAAATAACTTTAAAAAATTTCATGTAGTGTAATGGGAAATTCAACTTTGCAAAAACTTTTTGTCTTGAAACAATACTTAACCCTTTAACATTCAGATTACTCTATCAAATGTAAGGATTATATATTTATACTATTTTGAATTACTCATGCATTGTCTTGTAGCTTTGAGATTTCAATGATGTGACTCTCTAGGAATGACATTGTAGGGTAGGTGTAAAAGGTCAGATATGGCTAGTTTGAACATAAAACATGTAGAACATTTGGGCCGGATATGGCCAGTTTAAATGCTAAAGAATGGTGAGCAGTATGTACTTCCTTTATGAATGCAATACGAGTATAATTATTTATGTTATATACATTGGACGGATATGTGTCTTCATCTTGTGTTGTTGTTAACACAACGTTTCGGCTGATGTACTTTCCAGCCTTCATCAGGTGTCCTGGTGGTATTATTTGTTTGTTTAGGTTGCTGCCTGGCATATGGCGTAGTGGTTAAGAGCGCGGGCTACTAACCCCATGATTCCGAGTTCAATTTCAGGCAGCGACCTACACAAACAAATAATAATAATACCACCAGGACACCTGATGAAGGCTGGAGAGTACATCAGCCAAAACGTTGTTAACAACAATACAAGATGAGGACACATATCCATCAAATCTCTATAATGTACATAATTTCTCGTCTCAAAAATATAGAACAATAATACAAGTATAAATTCATTCTTACTTGTTTGTTGTAGAGGTGAGATGTTTCTGTTCACTAATCAATTATGGTGTAAAGTTTCTAGAAACTAAAATCTATAATACAAAAGAATTTGTGTGTGGTTTTGAGAAGTGTTGTTTTTAAAAATGAAGATGTGGTGGCACTAATATAAAAGACAACTTGAGCACTATTAAGTGTAATGGGTGTGTATTTAAGAAGTTTGCTTTCCAAATACATAGTTCCAGGTTCGATTATACTGGGCAACTATGATCAACATGAGACTATTGATATTTGATATGTGGAAACTGCACAGAAATGCATTCTATACATATTTAACTGTATATCAATAATGGATGTAAGCCTGAGTAAAAAACTGGTCCTTTTCAAATGAAATTCCTCTAAATTTCTGATGCTCCCCTTTTACTCTTAGCTTCATAAAAGCATTAAAACTGAATGACCCGTTTAGAAGCTGTAATCAATAATGCTATGGTTTACTAATTGCGATATAAAGCATAACAAAGCAATTATTTTTATCAATGTTGTATGAAATATATTTCTCATGGCATTTTATGTATTCAAAAGTTTACATTTTTGAAGAAAAAAAAAATCAACAAAATACTTTCCCTCCCCCCTCAAATGTACCTGTTATTTTAAAAACATCTAATTTGCTTCCTAAATTTCTACTTTTGGGATCTTTTGTGTGTGGGGGTGAGGTGGTGGTGGTGGGGTCATGATCATAAGATCATGGGTTTGAACATAGAGGCCCATATGGTACATTGTGTCCTTGAGCAAGGCACTTCATTTCACATTGCTCCAGTTTACTTAGTTGAAAATGAGTTGCAGCCAACTGCTGGTGCAACTCTCTCTTCCTCAGCTGTCCCATCTTCAATGTGGAAGGGTTTTTCGTACATAAGCAACTAAGACAGTTGGCAAAAGCATCGTACGTACATACTTGCGAGTGACGGTTATAGGTGTGTGTGTGTGTGTGCCAGCTTGCTTGTATGTTTGTTTTATATTAATTTTTCAATGCTTTAGACGAATATATTATTGAGGCATTGTTTTACAACTAGATGCCTTTCCTGTCATTAACCCATACCTGATTTTCAAGTAAGGGATCTTTTTTTACTCCATACACTTTTGAAGGCTCAAGGCACAAAGTCAGTTTGTAGTTAGCTTGCACACATATGCACACAACAGGTTTCCTTGAGTTTCTGTCTACCATATCCAGGGCTATAATAAGATATACTTGCACAAGATGCCATGCAGTGGGGCTGAACCTGAAACCACATGGCTGGGAAGCGAACTTCTTAACTGCACTGCTATCACCACGCCTACACACACACACACGTTTAACCCAAACACACACACACACACATACATATGTGTGTGTGAAAATATTTGTTGTTCATTTGCTTCTTTGTTGAAAAACTTCAATTTTCTGTTGATAGAATACATATCAGAGAGTTTTCTCTATAGTGGAATAAGCGATGATATTTATCTGAACCTTTACTCTTAAATACCAAGATTAGTTCTTACTATTATTTTATAAGATTTCGGGTTTTGTTTTTTTCTGTCTCTTAATTAGTTGAAAATTTACTTCTTGCTTGTTTTGAATTATAATTTAGATATTTATATTTCATAAATGTTATTTATTTTCTTTTCCAATTCTTGATGGCCTCTTCCTGACGCCACCTTGTATACGCGCGTTTACGGTAAGTTGTATACAAGTTTAACTTTTACTCTACAGTAAATGGAATTAAATTATTCTTTCGAAATAGTGCTTTTTTTTTTATATATAATTCATTTGTAGATTAGAAATGGTTTACCTGTTTGCTTCTTGGTTCTTTCTTTGTGTTTCTCTTATATGCTGTGAACATTCCAATATCAATATTTAAGGCGGCGAGCTGCCAGAATCGTTAGTACGCCAGGCAGGATGCTTAGTGGCATTTCGTCCGTTCTGAGTTCAAATCCCGCTGAGCTTGACTTTGCCTTACATCCTTTCGGGGTTGATAAAATAAATACCAGTTGAGCACTGGGGTCGATTTAATCGACTTGGCCCCCCTCTCCCCAAAAAACTGCTGGCCTTGTGCGAACATTTGAAACCACTATTAGGAGCTAATTGCTGACTATTGCTGGATCACATGACTCAATGAGTTTGTATTGTCAGGGTTCTGTTTCAAATCGATAGTAAAAATTCACGAGAAAGATCTGTTTTTTTTTTTTATGGCAATAGAACAACTTTTAATATTACTCTCCATGTTAAGAATCTTCCAAGTAATTACTTTATATCGCAAATGTTTTAGTGTCTTGATTTTAAAAAATTTGTTGTTAGAGTCAATGTCTCTTCTTAGTAAAAACAAGAAACTCTGACAAGTTTCCACTCTTCTAGTCTGGCAAAGATGCATCTATGAATATGATTTTTGTGATCAATGTACTCTCTAAGTATATTATTTAGTTTAATAGTGTATACATGTAGGTATAAGTGCACTTGACATACACATCCTAAATTTTAGTAAATTTAATAGTGCTTCTCTTACTAACATCAGTTCTTTGGTGTTATATTTTAAAGATGACTTTTATTGATGACTAATGTTAATTTGTGTTTTAATGTATGATTAAGAATTAGTATCTTAACACTTGATATGGGTATAAGTTAATTCTTATGACTTGAGTTTCTTTTGTTGAAGACAAAAACTATTGTGTGCGTGTTTTCTGTGTATCATCATCATCATCAATCATCATCATCATCAAGCATCCGTTTTACATGCTGGCATGGGTTAGATGATTTGACTGGAGACTGGCAAGCTGGAGAGTTGCACCAGACTCCAGTCTGTTTTGGCTTGGTTTCAATGGTTGGATGCCCTTCCTAACACCAACCAGTCCAGAGGGTGTGCCGGGTGCCTTTAACATGTCACCGGCACTGGTGTATTTAATGCGCTGTCGGCACGGGTGTATCTAACGTGTCGCCGGCAAGGGTGTTCAATTTTATTTCTTCATAAATCACAAGCCAGTTGCGCTAGTGAAAAAATAAATAAAAGAGAGTTAAGTTTCATCAATTGCTACTTTGCAGAAGTTACTGTAGTACCCTTTATAAGTACTCTTTAGTATTTTTTTGTTTGCTCACAAAACGCTAATTTTTAATGTTTTTTTTTTATTTTCTCAGGTCATGAAGAAGATGATGATGACTTTGAAGACAAACAAGAATGTAAATTTTTATTTTTCTTATTTTTATAAAACTCTTTTGATTATTTTTACTAAAGTAAAGGATTTCTATAATCCATCTTGTCTCTGGTTTTAAAACATTTAATACTATATAGTCATTAGTTAATATTTTGTGCTGTGTATCAATATTAGATAGAATAAGTACTGGTCTGGAGTGATATGATTTTCCAGTTTTATATCCATGTTGGAAGTCATTATCTTGACTTTAAATTTAACACTGATATATAAATAAAATTATTGTGATTTTATTAGAAATGTGGAATTAATTTAAAGCATAGAAATACATGTATTTGTAAAAACTGTTACCATGGCTGTGAAATGGAAATTTTTTTATTGTTTTACTATTGTGTTTTGTGAACATGATTATGTTTAACAGGTATGAAAACCAAAATTCAACTTCATTTATTTTTTTTACAGCCCGTAGCAATAGGAAGCGGTCCGGAGTGTCAGACAGGGACAAACCGCTGCCACCTTTGTTAGCTCGAGTCAATGGTCAAATAGAAGTAGGTAGAATTTAATTTTTATTTAAAATGTTTTATGCATTAAATTTTATTAATATTTGGTGGTTTGTTTTTTATCACATTGCGAAAGGTAGAAGGCATGGATCTGCTAATCTGTTTTTCATATTATGAAATGTGGAGGGATTGGCAGAATTGACAGAGCATGAAAAACAATGCCTAATGGCATTTCTTTGTTTTGTGTTCAAATCGCACTAATGTCATTGTCATCTTGCCAGGATCGATAAAATACAGTGCCACATATGTAATGGGATTGAGGGTATCAGCTAATCCCTCACTGTGAGGTTGCTGGCTTTGCACCTAAATTAGAAATCTGAGAGAAATGGGTTGTGGTGGTCTTGCCTCTGTTGAAAGTATACTAATTGAAGAAGGGAAATGACTTCATCCGGCGTTCAACATTAGTTTAAAATGTGGATACTGGCAGTTCTGCAATGGTACAGAATTTTAATATTGAATTTATTAATATTTGACATGGGTGTGATTGTTAAAAAGTATTGTGTGGCTCTTTGGGCAAGTATCTTATGTTATAACCCTTGGTCTACCAAGGCCTTTTGAATGGGTTTGGTAGATAGAGACTAAACAAATCCTGTTGAATATATATATACATATATATATATATATATATGCATGCATAAAGAAGTGCCAATCACTTAAAGTGGAGGTAAGTTGTGGAAGAGGGAGACCCTGGAAGATATGGGACGAAGTATTGAAGGCCAATTTCAAAACGCTGAGCCTTATGAAGGAGATAACAGAGGACTGAGATATGTGGCGCATTGCTGTACTCAAGAAGACCCACCAACCACAACAACAGAATTGATATCCTAAAACCAAGGTTCCATGTAAAAAGCATTGGTGTGGGTGCTGATTCTACGTAAAAAAAAAAAAAGTACTGGTGATGGTGCTACGTAAAAAGCACCCAGTACACTCTGTAAAGTGGTTGGCATTAGGAAGGGCATCCAGCTGTAGAAAACCAAGCCTAAACAGATTATGGAACCTAGTGCAGCCCCTGGCTTTGTCAGTTCCTATCAAGTCATCCAACCCATGTCAGTATTCATTTCCCAGTTTTCTTCAAAAACGTGCCTAGTCTAGAAACTGGTATGGGTTGGTAAGAGAAAGGGCATCAGGTAACAGAAAATCTGCCTCAATATTTCAGTTAAACTGTAATTATTAAACTGAAATTAAAATAGTTTTGATAAGGGAGGAGCAGTAATTATGAAAGTATCGTAATGAGAGAAAAATAAGCTGTTAAATTGTCTGATTTTATTCAAGATTTACTTGCTTGCACTGTTGTTACAATATGGAACTGTCTTTTACAGGTACTGGGTTTCAATGCGCGTCAACGAAAGGCATTTTTAAATGCAGTAATGAGATATGGAATGCCACCTCAAGATGCTTTTAACTCACAATGGTTAGTTCCTTGCTCTTTGTGTTATTTTCTTAATAGTTTAATAACTGTTGTTGTGATTTGTGATTTGCTGACTTTATTTTTATTATTCTTAGGCTGGTACGAGATTTAAGAGGTAAATCGGAGAAAGTATTTAGAGCATATGTGTCCCTGTTTATGAGGCATCTTTGTGAACCAGGCGCTGATAATGCGGAAACATTTGCTGATGGTGTCCCTCGCGAAGGTCTATCGAGGCAGCATGTCTTGACTAGAATCGGCATCATGTCCCTTGTCAGAAAAAAGGTAAATATTTAGCTATCTATTATTCTTTTCTTTTGTTTGTTTCTCATTAGCCTGTGGTCATGCTGGGGCACCACCTTGAACTTTTGGTCGAACAAAATTGACCCCAGTACTTGTTTTTTAAAGCTTGGTACTTATTCTATCGGTCTCTATTGCTGAATTGCTAGATTATCACTGGTTGTCAAGCGGTGGTGGGGGACAAACACAAAGACACACACACACACATATATGATGGACTTCTTTCAGTTTCCATTTATCAAATTCACTCACAAGGCTTTGGTCGTCCTGAGGCTATAGTAGAAGACACTTGCCCAAGTTGCCATGCAATGGGACTAAACCTGGAACCATGTGGCTTGGAAGCAAGCTTCTTACCACACAGCCATGCCTATATATATATATATATATATATATACACACACACTCATATACACACACAACACACTTTTTTTTAGATTGGCCACACCAATATCCTTTGATAGCATACCATGCCTTTTGGCATATCTTCTGAGCTCCTGACAAGTGGGGGAACTGCTCTGAGTTTCATAT
>JAOPUL010003754.1:7591638-7606243 GCA_027564515.1 Octopus rubescens | reverse complement strand
ATCGTTGTTTACAATGTTGGGCATTGTAGTTTCAGGTTTTGGTGTCTGTTAACCAGTAAAAATGAAGGAATGGTACCCTACTTGCATATGTTGTACTAGCAAGTTACAGCCCTATCAAGATTGATGTTATCCAATATTATTATAAGATAAGCCAGAACTCCGTTGTCCCTTTGTGTTCAGGAACTATTGACTGAATAGTAGTTGTGCAGGGAAGCCAATGATAAAACTCAGAACTGGAACAAATCACAGATGATAAATTCAACCCTTTTGTTATTTCTAACCAAAATTAAATTCTAAAATAACCTTGAATTTCGACCAGTTTCATAAAACACCTTTTTCATTTATTGGCATATTGTGATTTTTGGAACGCAATTTAACAAAAGGTTCTTAACCAAATCTATTGCATAATGTTTGTCTCTAAGCTAATCTAATTACAGGTAAATACAACAAAATATAAATCTAATAGTTCCGTTTCCTTGGATAAACTGTATTATCTAGGTACAGCCTCTTCCAAAAAATCACTAAGAAAATCAGTTTTCAAATTCTTACTCCATTCAGGCACAAATTCATTTTCTTTATCGCAATCAGAACTGTTGCCACTCATTCATTTCACTTTCAGAAATCAAAATATCTGATTCATGATTACACATGTGGTATTTATTATGTTCACTGTATATTTTGATATATTTCTCCATGTCTTCTTTAGCAAATTCTTTGAATTCAGATTTGCTGCTTGACCACTTGAAACTGGTATCCATCCATTTATTTCTTTTGTTGTCCCCAGTAAAAAAAATTTCAGAATATTGGTATGGAAAAAAAATCTTGAAAAAAATTTGCAGAGTTCAGATATCCAATCAAATAATGTGGGACACTAACTCAATTGTTTATGTAGTGAAATCAGAATGTTTTTCAGAATGTACTACCAAGAGTTATGCTCAAATTTTCATTTAAATATAAATAGGTCATCTTGGGGCAGTTCTGGATGTAAGCCCAAAAAAAGTCTTGGACGTTTCTGGGTGAGTTGGCAATGAAAGGGTTAATAATATTTGTTTATTTTTGGATGCTCAGAGTACAATCTTATTGAATTTTCGCTGCCAAAACCGTATTCAGTGTTAATTAAAATAAGCTGGTTGGTCTATTCTAGAGCACTTTCTGGTCGGGGGCTCGTGGATAATTTGTAGAAATCCCTGGCCTGGCAGTGCTGCCAGGTTTCAAGATGCATGCACTCACTCAGTGTTCAAGCATTGCTGACTCATGAAGATTGTCCTGCCACCTTCCATTGACCAGAAATGGCAAGCAGGGTTTTATGTCTGGCAGCTTTGGTGAAACAAGTCGTGTGGTAGACGAGAGTGAAAAAACTGAAGACACAAGTGAACAGGCCTGCTCTGATCATATGCTTGTAGATTGGAAAGCAACAACTTGGGAGAACAGCTTGCCTTAGTGTTTAGAGTGACTGTGGTTTTTGTGGGGTTTCTGTCAGTGACCCTCTGAGAAATCTTTAGGGAATTTTTCTTTGAAATTTTTTTGTTTTGGCTGTTTCCTTTGTTTGTGCATTTTATGAAATCCCATGCTGTATTGTCCCTGATCTTTCTGTCAATTTTTGTGGTAGTAAAGAAAGCATTATTTCTATCATTATTGCTTGTCCTATTCCCATTATCTACATTTGGACTACTCAATTTACAATGGGGACAAAGACTTCATCTTCTGAGTATTAGAATGGTCTATTGTTATTACTATAATTGCATTGGATATTTTAATTAATTAATTTGGATTGTGTTTGTTTTTTAAATGTTTAATTGGTTTTCTCATTATCTTTCTCCTTTCTTTCCAAACTCCCAAATATTTCCTTAACCTATTGACTTTAGCCATGGATATGGTCGCTGGCAAGATATCCAAAATGACATCCGTTTCCAAATTATCAATGAACCATTCCAAAGTGAACAGGGGAAAGGTAACTTCCTAGAGATCAAGAATAAATTCCTAGCTCGTCGCTTCAAGGTATGTCCTTTGTTCTTGATTAGAATTCACACATATAAAAATCACATTTTTAATTTCATTCATATTGTTGCTTTATAAATTCATAGCACTTTTATTGCTCGAATACTTAGTAGTTACACTAAACATTTATTTTTAATACCTGTGAATATATTATCTTAAGTATTTGTACAGCTCTCTCTTTCTCTCTCTACACACACACAAAGTATTTTCACTTGTTTAACTGATACCTCCAGTATATAATAAAAATGAGTAGTGGGGAGTTTATTTAACCCTTCAGCATTTAAACTGGCCATATCTGGTCCCAATATGCTACTTGTTTTATGTCCTAGCCAGCCAGATCCAGCCTATCACACTTACCATTCTGAAAATATACAATCACATCAAAATCTCAAAGTTATGAGATAATGCATGATTAATTTAAAACATTTGATAGAGTAATCTGAATGCTAAAGGGTTAGATTTAGGGGGCTTTTGTGAATGATACTGCACTAGTGTTATCAAATATCTGGTGCTGTTGTATGTAAATTATTTTTATTTAGGACAAATAAAATGTAAGGGATGGTGTGTAAGTTGTCTTTATAAATCTTAGCCAACCTAACATTGCAAATAATAAAACTGCTGTGTTCTACTTATGAAAAGAACAGTGTATTTCTTCCAAGCTCTTTCCATCTCTGGAGTTAAACTGATGTTAGAGCATCAGGCAAAAATACCTCACAATATTTGTTCTGTCTCTTTGCATTCTGAGTTTGAATCTTGCTGAGATTAGCTTTACCTTTCATCCTTTTGGGGCTTGATAAAAAGTACCGATCCACAGTAGTGGATTGGCAGAAATGTAAAAATGTCGACTGGATAGCTTGTGGTACTTTCCCCCGGTTCAAATTCCACCATGGCCAGCTATTTGAGCGGTAGGCCTAGTCTATTGTCCAGTTTAACATCACCACCTAACACCTTGAGTTGTAAGTATTCAAACCTGGTCCTTGGTTTGAGCCTACCTTTCTCCTTCCTGTATGTTTCAGAGGCCCTGTAGAGAGTCATGGTCTTTGCTTTTCTGACTAAAACGATGATTTAGAAAGCAAAGACACCATTTTCTGGATGATTAATAATATTTCAATCTACTTATCTCTTTTACTTTTTGATATTACAACTTCCTATGCTTATCATATCACTATACAAAAATATTCTCAATTTTACTGGTTCTTCTCTGATGAAGGCTAAGATTCATGGAGTTTTCCCATGCATAACTGATATTAATTTTTGGTGTACATATTAAGAAAAGAAATATTTAAAATACGTTGGCCTATTTTGATATATATTGTTAATGTCATATTTAATAAAAAATATCTAGTGTTGTTTTAATAAACTTTAGGGTGGGAATTATGAAGTTTAGAATTGATTGTTTTATTGTTAGCAATTGAATCTGGTCACAGAGTGCATCTGACACATTCTTTTGTTATATACAGCTGCTGGAGCAAGCTTTAGTGATTGAGGAACAGCTAAGAAGAGCAGCTTACCTTAACTTAACGCAAGATCCTAACCATCCTGCTATGGCACTTAATGCCAGGTTTGTAGCTTATTCTTATCTTTCTTTTTCTGTTTCCCCATCTACCTTTTTACCATTTACTCCTTTCTTTCTCTTTTTATACACATAAACACACACAAGCTTGCGATTTATGCATATGTCTCTCTATATATAACTATGTGTGTGTGTATGTATATATATATACTTTTATTAAAGCTGCAAAATTTTGCAGCTTTAATAAAAGCATATATATTACTCTACCTTGCATATTCGAGTACTATATTTCTCCACCTTGTTTTAAGCACTTATGTGCTTACCCGCATATATATATATATATATATATTTTGATATTTATATATTTTTATGTTTTAAAGGTTTGCTGAATTAGAATGCTTGGCAGAAAGTCACCAGCATTTGTCTAAAGAATCTTTGGCTGGAAACAAACCAGCTAATGCTGTCCTACACAAAGGTATTTCTTTACTATACATTTATTTACATTCTCATTTCAACAATTTAACATTTATGTCATTGTGATACTCATCTCTTCACATTTTTGTAACCCTTTAACTGCAAAAATTAAATTTCATGGTCTTTCTAGTAATGGTGTTGACGCTTTATCAATTTAAACTGGCAATATCCAGCCAAAATATTCTATCTGTTTTACGTTAGACCTGGCTAGATCTGGCCTCTCACACCTACTCTACAATATCATTGTAAAAATAAACAATCGTATCATATTGGAATTTTGAAGCTACAAGATAATGTATGATTAATTCAAAACAATAGGAATAAATAAGGATTACATTTGATAGAGTAATCTGAAAGCTAAAGGGTTAAATATCTACCAAAAAACAGAATTGGTATTTTCTGCAAGTCACATTGCTTCAGAAAATAGAAAATAATTTCAAACCTGACATTCCTCAACAACAGATAGATTGGTATATAAAGCCGTTTTCCACAATTAAGGGTAATGAAATTTTGATTGCATATATCTGATTTCTTGCAGTTAAAGGGTTAAAAAATTTCTCTAAGTGTTAGTGGTGGGTTCTTATGAAGAAATCATAAACTGCCATAATCTGTGATTTGCTCCGATTTCTTTTGTTTCATTCTTCAATATCACAGCTCTTATTGGATAGGTTACTACAGATACTTTTTTCTTCATTGCCTTACTTTTTGTACACTAGTATTTTGTTAGCTTTTTAGCACATATTTTTTACTTATAAAAACTGAATTGCATAAATATATATTTGTTTTAGTTTTTATTAATAATTCTAAATGTAAACTTGCTATCAACATTGCAAAGACTTGCTTAGTTGATGTGATATTTTCTGTGAAACATCATTTAAAATAAGTATGATTGTACATGAAAATAGTTTATTTTAATTTTGGCTTTTATCTGTTGTTTCAGTCTATTGACTGGCCATGCTGGGGCACAGTCTACAAGGGTTTAGTTTAACAAATCAACCCCAGTACATATTTCCTAAGTCTGGTATTTAGTCTATTGGTCTCTTTTTCTTAACTGCTAATGTTATAAGGACATAAACCAGGCCAACACCGGTTGTGAAGCGATGTGGGGGATAAACACAAACACATATGACCAACTGCCACACAGTTTCTGTATTCAAAATAACACTCAAGTTTTTGGTTAACTCGAGGCTATAGTAGAAGACACCCAAGGTGCCAGCATAGTGAGACTGAATGCCAAACCACTGTAGTTACAAAGTGAGCTTTTTTAACTAGGTAACTGTCTAACCCATGCCTGCATGGAAAAACAGACGTTAAATGATGATGATGATGATGATGTAGCCATGCATTGGGAAACAATTTGTTTAAACTTTTTCTCACTGTTGTAACAAACTTAAGTTCCTTGACATGAAATTTTTACTGCTATTTTACAAATAATTTTTCTTGAAAAAAAAACCATCAACTTCTTTCTATTTTCAGTTCTCAATCAGCTCGAAGAATTACTCAGTGATATGAAACAAGATGTTAGCCGTTTACCTGCCACCCTGGCCCGCATACCTCCTGTAACACAGAGGCTCCAAATGTCTGAACGCAACATCTTAAACCGTCTTGTCAATCCTGGACAGACAACCACTACTGCTCCACCATCAGCACCTCCTACAATACCACCTCAGCAGAGCCCTGCTGCTACACCAACGCCTACGTCGGCTGTATCAGCCCAATCCTCACCTCAAGCATCACCCTTCATGAACACTTCCAACTTCTCATCTCCATATTCAAGCAGTGTGCCACCCTATCGACCACAGTATGGTATGCCTCCACAGGGTAGGTAACAACTTGTGTGACGTTCCAAGCACAAACCCAGTGTACCTTTCCCTTTTGTTTCCCCCTCACTATTCTTTATAGTGCTCTCTTTTCCTGGAGCCTAGATACTAAAGAGGGGGGGGGAGAATAGCAGAAAGGTCACATTTTGATTTTTACCATTCTCATTGTATCAAGCTCAGCATTAAATCATCCAGCACAAACTTGTAAATTTCAACTGTGGGTTCATACATACAATTTATAATTACATTATTATTTTAATTAGAAACATCTCAACAATTAGGTTTTTTAAGCCATTGATAATGGAGATTTTTGTTTTTATATATTGAGACTTTGAACTGGGAAAATACAGTTTTCCTGAATGAAAATGTTGGTAAAGACTTTGTTATATATATATATATCTATATATATAGTATGAAGAGTCTTTAGTTTACCATATTTGGAATTTTACCCCGTTCCCATGACTAAAGTGATACTGATCTTACACAGCAGTCGAGAGGAACTGTTGGAAAACTGACAGTTTTGCTTACATTTAAAGCATCTTTCCATATTATTTTTGTTATTTGTAATTTCAGGATTAGCATGTGATACTATTTCTATGGTGGAATAGTTTCCAGAGATTCAAATAAATGCTATGTTTAAAGTAGAAATTTTGCATTAGATCCATAAAGAATATTTGACAGCTAAAAAGTGATCTGAATCTATAAACTGTCTTTCCACTTAGATTTCAAATCATCTTTTGCTTTCTGCTTCTTTTTTCTTTTTTTTTTTAATTACATAAGTTTAAAAAAAATTTTTTTTTTTATAGTTTTCTTTACAGGATTTTCTAGTATGTGATATTATTAAGTTAATTATTTTAATTTAAAATTAAAACTTGTATGATTTGAAGAAAACCTTTTTCCTCTGTGTTGTTGGAACACTAACTACTCTGTTGTGTGAACCAGCAAAAAGACATTAGAAGTTTTCTCTTCTCTAAATACTGCTATAGTAACATCACCACCACCTCTACTACTACTACTCCCACCACCACCACCATCATCTAACTTTCAAATAGTGTTTCATTTATTTTAACACGCCACTGTCTTGATCAGTTGGGACATTTGTTTGATAAATAAAATAATAAAAAAAAAATATTTACCAACTTTTAAAATAAACCTTAAATCATCTAAAAAAGACACTGGCCTATGTTTTTAATGGTGCCCGACACCGTAAACTATATTTTTAGAACTGTTTAAATCTGTTTCAGTAAAATGGACCAAAGGAGCTGTCTGTCCCCACCCCAAATTTTGCCGCTTCCTTTTATCTATTTTTTTTTGTGTCCCTCTTTTCTTTCTCCTCCTCCTCCATTTGCATTGCCAAAACGGTCCCTTGACAATTCTGTGTTTCTCACAAAAGGGCTCTTTGTAAAGTGAGATTTTGTCAACCATTAAAGCAGCTTTAACTACAGGAAATCTTTGTATTTTTTTTTTCTTTCTTTTCCCTTTTTATGTAATGAAAATGTTGTGGAATGTCCCTTTTCATCCCTCTTGTGTGTGTGTGTGTGTGTGTGTGTGTATGTGTGTGTGTATGCACATTTTATATATATATATATATAAACTGCTGTGAAAGAACATGTGGTTTCTGTTGTTTTTTTTTTTTAATGGTATTTTTTTTGTTTCCCCACCTTTTAATTCTTGCTTAGCTAACTCTTGTTGCATGTTTGGCTGTATGTTTATATAGTTGGGGGGAGGGGCAGGGATTTTACAGCAATGGAAAGTTATTATAATAATAATAATAATAATTGCTTTTTTACACAACATTATTTATTTTGCTGTTGTTTGTTTCTGTTCTTCATGTTTTGTTCTTGGCTTTGACCTTCAACCCCATCATTTTTCTCTTCCTTCCACTTCTTTTAGTCCATAAGCGACAAAAGAATTTTTCAGCGCCATTTTCAAAAATGGAAAAAGGAAAAAAAACAAACAAAATTAATAAATGAAGAAATGAAAATAAAGCGAAAATGGTAAAGAGGGTTAAGTGTCAGGCTAAATACTTTTAACAGTGTTTAGTTTTGTCCTGCCTGGTTTCAAGTTCAGACTTCACTGAAGTCAAAACATTCCCTTGCACTTGTCAAGGGCAAGTAACATATTAAGTACCTGTAATATACAGAGGTTGAATTATTTCACCATGACCTCCTTTCGTAAGAAAATTGGTTTTGTGTGTAAGAAAAACAAATTTATTGTTTTGCTCCTCTGTTGTTAGTTTCTGCTGGTATTTTTGTTTCATTTTGCTTCATGTCTTTTTTACAATTTTCTCTTGTTTATTCATTGCAATCTTTTTTTAATTTTATCATCTTCTTGTGGACTTTTCAGTCAAATATTTTATTCCTTTTAATGTGAACAACCTGAATAGCTACAGATGATAATGAACCACGTATGGTCTCTTGATTTTAATTCCTTTAAAACTTTTTTGTCCAAGTCACATGAAATGTAATTTTCTATTTTTGTTGTTCAACTAATGAAGCAAGACCCAAGTCTAAATAGTTTATCATATTCATTAAATTATTTTTTTTAGAAATAACATGTAACAATATTTGTTATATATATTTTTATATACATATATATGTATGTATATTTATGTGTATATATACATACATACATACACACACACACACACACACACACACACACACACACACACACACACACACACACACGTATATTTATATATGTATAGGCTTGTGGGCTGCTGGTTTAACAACTTCAATTACCAAAGTGTTTAAATTTTGGAAATATCTATTCCTCTTGCAGTTCTTCCTTATGTTAGACAAAAGTAGTTTTGAGTTTATGAAACAAAAGGAAAATGGTCTCTTTGAGAGCTTTCCAAATCCCTTATAAATAAAGCAGCTCTAAAAAAAAAGTCTGGGATATGCAAGGTGCACTTTTTTGCACAATCTACTGTGAAATGTGCATTTAACAAATGTCCAATATATATGCTGTTGTTTGCCTAGAAGTTTGTAATGTTTTGGTATGCGAGTGATTAAGTTTTGTGTGTTGTTAGAGAACAATAGCTATTTTATTTATCTGAGAATGAAAATCCTCTTATTACTTGAGAATACTTACATTAAGTTTATGGAAATATATACTTTAAAAAAAAAAAACAGTCTTGATGAAATTTATTATCTTTGAAAAACAATTTTTGTGAAATATTGTTTATTCGATTTTTGCCAGTATCTATATTTTAATTGAAATTAAACTTCCAAATTCACAACACTACATAAATTAATAAGTAGGATAATAGTTTGTTTACCTCAGTTCAGTAATATTGCCTCTTTAGATATATAATATAAATTTGGACAGACAAAAATGTATAACAAAACTACTTTCTGGTTAATTTGAGAAGATATGAATTGTTATCAGTAATATTTGCATTGAATTATGTAAAATCTGTTTTTGTTTATAATTTAGAGCTCAATCATGTCTACTTAGTAATTGATTTAGAGTTATAGAGGTGACCTGCTGTGATTTTGTAGATAAGCTCAGAAGTTCTACCCTGTTTCTCTTGGTGTATTCTTTGGAGTATTGCATAGTTGCCAGGACAGCTTTCACCCAGCTTGTTGCCAGGTCTGTCTTGAATAGTTTGGTGAGGATTGTAACCAGAGTGACTGAAAATAGTCGGTGTGGAATATCTATCTACCTTTGATCAAGGTTTAATTACAAGTGGTTTTGCAGACCACCATTATTAACTTTGAGTCTCAGAAGACAATGGCTTTTTCTGACTATGCATTGCTTTTGGCAGTATGTATATGATAGATTGATGTTTTGTTGATGTCAGATACTGCAATAGTTGTGCTGTAATGTAACTAACTAAACTACTTGGTTATTGTGATAAGTGAAGTTTGAGCCACAGCTCTCGCCAGTCTTGTGCGGTTCGGAATCAAACTCAGTGGTGAAACATTAGGAAATAAACATTCCCCTTATTTTGTGATCCCACTATATCACTCCCTATCTTTCTTTCTTTTGAATTATAAAATTGCCGAGCCATTTGAATCTGAAAAATTCAATTTGTTTCCATTTTTTTCATACGTGAACTACTCTGCATTGTTAATATAAGCCATTTAATCCGTCTAGGTAGGGGCAGGATGTATTGGTGTACAATCATGTACAATAGAATAGTAATTTTATTGTTTAGAATGCGTCATGGCTAATCTCATAAATTCTATTTTCAAGAATTTATCCAAAGTCTATCTCTGAAATGTGATTTGTGAACAACACAAGACCTTTGCAATCTATTGGTTCGTTAAACTTTTGGATTAATTTTGTGAGATGGCTTTACTTATATAGTCTTAATGAGTGATGCACCAGTGGAACACTTTAGGGAGATTAATTTGAAAGTTTAATCATGTCTGCACAAACACACACACGTGTGTGTTTGTGCGTGTGGGGAACGCTTCATTTAATATACTGAATGTGTTGCTGTACAAATTTGTGTTGAAACTAAATTCTGTATCCTATGTTTGCATGCAGCCAGCCAACTACACTTGCTAAGAGACTAATTAAATCCATGTTAAAATTACTAACATTAACTTCATTTTTTTTTTTTTTTTTTTGGTTGGAAGGGAGTGCTTCTTATCATTTCTGTAAAATATTTCTTTATTCTCTCATTTCACCTCAGTATTTCTTCTGCTCTTCATCATTTACAATTCTACATTTCAATCTCTTCCTCGAGCTGTGTGTGTGTGTGTGATCAATCTATTTGTCTGTTTATCAAGTTTTCTGGTTCATTGCTATTTAAGGCTAATAGGATTTTTCTCAAGTTCACTATATCCAAATACAGTTCGAGTTACTGCTAGTCGTTATGTCTACTCAGCCAGGGTTCTGCTGCTAGCTGTTTAGTCTGTCGTGTTAGTGGTTGTATTTAGACCTGTTAGCTATTTAGGGAGATGTATCATACTAAATTGTGATTAACTAGGTACCATTAATAAATAATAAACTCGCACTTAACATTTGGAAACTAAAGTATAAGAAAGAATATTTAATCAGAACACTATTTAAACTAACTGATTCAATAACAACTGTTATGGTAGATCACTTTTTGTATCTGCATTTGAATTAAAATGCAAGACCATTCTACCCATTTAACACCCCATTTTCACGGACTTAACACAACTAGACATTGCTAATCTTGTTTTATTTTGTTGGTGTGTAGCCCCCTTTGACCAGCCACACCCTTTCTTACCTACAAGTGACCATTTCTCATGGCCACACATTAAACCTGAACAGCTCCCCAGGACACCAGGCCTGGAGTCTTTCCTCAAAACACGTACGTAACTTCTTAGAAACTCTATCCTTGCTGTTTCTGCATGACAAAAACGACGTTTCAAGAGAGAGAGAAAAAAAAAAAAACATTGTATTGATATTATTATTTATTAAAAAAATTTTTTTTTCAAAATGGTGCTTTTTGTTGTTTCTTTTATATATATATATATATATTCATTTTTCTATTGTTTTTCTCTTGTCTCTCCTTAGAAAATATATTTCTGTTTCACTTTCAATTTTGCTTGGCTAGTGTATTTGTGAGTTCATTTCGTTCATGTTTTCTCTTTTTTTTTTTTTCTCTCTCCCCAATCTTTGTCATTGGTTTCGCTTCGAATATGTTGTTTCGAATTTTACCAATTTTGTCTCTTTTACATAATGGGTATCTTTTTTGTATATGCGTGAATTTTTTTTTTTTTTCCTCTCTGTTGTAATCCTCTTTCTCCTCCTTCCCGTTTCCATTCCCAGTCTCCCTTTTCGTTTTGATTTTATTTATATTATTTTAAACTTACACTGAAACATATGTATGTATGTATATATATGTATATACATACATGCATATCTATTCCTTTGAATATTGCAATTTCTAAAAATTTACATGTATTTTTTTTTTCCTGAGTTTCATCATGGAATGTCCAACCCTCATTGATATTGTTAAAAAGGAAAAAAAAAAAAAAAATGTTTGTGAATTCATTTCATTACTGCCATCTTGTTTCTTGGTATTTTTTTCAAGTGAGTTTTTCCCCACCTTTTTATTTTAGTTGATGTCTGATCTTTTTTTTAACAAGGTCACAAGTTTTTTTTCCACTCCATCATTCATTAAAGTATTATAAATATTGTCGTAACTGCAGCATATGCATATATACTTTGTTGGTTTATGCTCACAAATATCATAACCCTTCATGTGTATGTGTATTTTACATTATGTATGTCTGTGTGTGTGTGTATATATATATATATATATGTATATTGTGTATATATATATATATGTATATTGTGTATATATATATATGTGTATATTGTGTATATATATATATATATGTAATGATATTTATGTGCATGACTCAGTGCCTTTAAACCCTTTTGTTACCATATTTTCTGTTGAAATACACTACCTTTCTTTCAATTAAATTTGAAAATAATGAAGAATCTAGTCAAATAATTGTCATCAAGCTGGTGTTTGGAACATAAATTAACATGAAAGTTTGACAGGTTTTAATTATCACTTTACAACAGGGAATAATTTGCATCATAGAATTATGGTTGATCTCAGGTGGGTTGGTATCAAAAGGGTTATTGTGTTAAAAGATAGTCAGTCGAAATGAGTAAAGAGTGTTGGGGACGAACAATATATATATTTGCATGTGTATATACATTTTCTTTTTTACTGCATGTATGTGAATATATTTTTAAATGTTCTCTTGTACATATTACATTCTTATATTCACACACACACACACACAATACAATCATGAATACATAAAATTTTAAATATTTATGACTGCTGTGGGGAGAAAAAAAAATTAAGATCAAAGCAGTATTTGTTTCTGATAGAATTAATTAAATACCAGTATGAAAGCAGTAAGATGTCATTTGGATGCATATAAACCTATTTTTCAATGCATGTACATTAAAAAGTTATTTCTCATGAGCTAGACTTAATTGAAGGGTGGCTACATCACCATAAGTTATCACAATCAAAGATTGGTGTACCTTCTAAATTATTTGAATTCTCCTGTGTTTAAAATTTGTTTATTATTTCATAATATTTTGTATGCTCATATATAATATATATATTTGTATATATATATTAATATATATATATTAATTCTTTATTGTAATGTATTATATGATTTGTTAATTTGTGATAATAATGGGCCTGCAACTTTGATTGTTTTAACTTTAAAAATGTTTCTAGAGGTAGGAAGAAAAATACACATACATCTTGTTGGTTAATTTTGATATTTTTGCTAATGTTCCAGAATTGAATAATTTTCATCATAATTTTATATTATTTGTATGCTTACTCCTATATAGGGGTGTGTGTGAGTGTAATATTTATATATATATATATATATATATATATTAAGATATGATTGCAGTGTATGTATACACACATACATTTATTTATATTTGATATATATTATAGAGAAGTTTGTGTGTATGTGTACATAAATATTGTGTGTGTGTATATATATATATATATATATATATATATATATATGAATATATATATGTATACATGTATGTATCCACACAAATTATAATAGTAAACAGTTTTTCTTTTCTTTTCTGTACTTTCTGCAAGTTTTTAGTGTTTTTTATTTCGTTTATTGAATTTTTTCTTGCTTCTTTTTTTATTTTTCATTTTATTATTTTTCTCCCTCTCCTCTCATTCACTTTGTTCCTCTCCTGCTTAACATTACCTCTTATTTGCAACTCTCTCTCTCTTCTTATTCCTGTCTCTGTTTCTAAATGTTATCTCTCATCCCTCTCTCACTCTGACAAACTCCTCCTTGCACTCCCTATGCTCTCCCTCCCACTCTAACAGTCTCCAGTTACAAATGTCGAGGCTCGACACTATTTCCCCCCCCCCGACAGAGTTTCTTTTTGTTTGTTTTTCTTCTATTTTTATGGCGATTTTGTTTGTTTGTTCGTTGATAGAGTTTTAGTTTTCTAACGTTACCGACGATGGCGGCGGTGCTGATGGTGATGGTGGTGGTGGGGTGACGGCTGTGTTGATGATGGTGATATTGCTGTTACTGCCGCTGACGGTTGTGTCGGTGGCGAAGGTGGTGGTGGTGTTGGTGCCGGTGATACTGGTGTTAGTGGTGGCGGTGCTGCATCTTATGGTGGTGGTGGCGGAGATAGTTTGATAGTGATAATGGAGATGGTGGTAGTGTTGTTCACGGTGATAGTAGGAGTGATGTAGGTAGTGGCGCAAAAAAGTCTTAGTTCTCTTTTATCTGTTCTTTCGCTCTCTTCTCTCTTTCATTAATACTCTTTCTTACACCTTTCCCTCTCTCACTTTATAATCTCTCTCTCTTTCTCTCTCTCTCTCTCTTCCTATAATATTTATCTTTTCCCCTCCTCTCTTTTTTTTTGTCTTGGTTTTTTGTCTTTATTTTCCTTTCGTTCTCCAATTTCTTTCATTACTCTCTCTTTTTCTTTATCCCCACCCCCGCACTCATCATTGTCTTCGTTTCTCTTTCCTCTCTCTTTCTCTCATAATCGCTTTCTTTATTTTTATCTCTTTTGTATTCTCTTCCTCTCTCACATATATTACTCTCTCTCTCTCTCCACACCTATATCTCTCTCATTGCTTATTCTATCACTTTCTGTGTATGTGTGTATGTGTATGTGTGTGTGTGTCTATCCTTCTACTTCCATCGCAAAATTTTATTTAAAAAACTTATATTTTTCAAGTATCTATTTGCTGCATCTATCTATCTATCTATCTATCTATCTATCTATCTATCTATCTATCTATCTATCTATCTATCTATCTATC
>JAOPUL010003754.1:7247918-7259205 GCA_027564515.1 Octopus rubescens | reverse complement strand
TAAAATATAATTATATATATAAAACATTTGAAGTCATCCAACTACTAAAGAACTTGGTATATTTTCAGAAAAGCTCCATTATATTGTTTTCCACAGATCAGCTCTGAACATTGAAGACATTCTATATCATGGGTCGGTTTTTTTTTGTGGTTTTAACATCCATTTAAAATATTAAAAAATCTTACCTCCAAGTATGTCCCCATACTAGCATGGAGACTTAAGATAGTTTTTACAGCCAGATCAGGACACTAACCAACATAGGACTTCCATTTTGTTTTGGGTTTTTTTTTTTTAAATGCGATAGCTGCCATATGTAGCAGGTCGAGTGACCATATATACATGCTCCTTTGATAGCTTGCCGGTTGCCATTACCCAAAGCAGTCAATTCTCAAGCAACAACCACACATTTAACCCCTTTAGCATTCAGATTTCTCTGTCAAACGTAATGCTTTATTTATTCACATTGTCTTGAATTAATTATGCATTACTTCACAGCTTCAAGATTTGTTTACTTTCAAAATAATATTGCAGAGTAAGTGCGAAAGGTCCAATATGGCCAGCTTGAATATAAAACAGGTAAACTATTTATGGTCTGTTTAAATACTAAAAGGGGCTAATCCAGTCGCAGCCATACCGCTGATGGAATACAGTGCAAGTTTCAAGGGGAGGCAGTGGCCACAACCCTTAATAGGGCCGCCAAACCTAGTTGCAAAGGAAGGAATCCTGAAACCCGACCGAAATGCTTGCAACAGAGTGGACTTTACTAAAAAGACCAAGGGTGCCAGGTGGAGGTGTTAAATTAGGTGACCTGTTAAGTCTAATCATCCGAATAGGCCCCATGGGTGGATTTGATCTCAGAATATGAAGAGCTGGAACAAACAATAATGCATCTGGTGTAATGTAATTATAGTTCCACCAATCATCCACTTTGGATTGATAAGGAATCCCTGGCAGTAAAATAACTTATCTACAGGAATTGATAGAAAGGACAATATATAAAAAAAATTAAAATTTTTTTTTTTTAAATCACAAAAGAAATTATACAATGTATATCACGATATACATATGGTGCATATAACATCTTCGGCAAGTATTTTCTACTATAGCCCCAGGGCAGACAAACACCATGGGATTGCACCTAGAAAGTACAAGCCTGTTTTTTTTTTTTTTAATGGAAGACCAGCAGTCACCCATGCATACCAGTCTCTCCCCTCCATGCCACTGATGTTGTGCAAGGGAAAGGCAAATACAGCACGGCACCAGTGATGACGTCGCAACTAATCCCCCCCACCCCACCTCCACACAGCTGAGTGAACTGGAGCAATGTGAAAATAAAGTGTCTTGCTCAAGAATACAACACCCGGCCCGGTCCGGGATTGGAACTCACCACCTCACAATTATAAGCCCGACGATCTAACCACTGAGCTCAAACAATGCATGTGTTAATGGGTGTGAGAAACTTTGGCATTTGACTTATTTGACATTTGAATGTTTCTCTCTCCCTGTGTGTAATCATATTTCCATGTGTATGAGAAGTGTTTATTTCAACCAGGCTCAATAAATAAATTATATCTGTCTAAGTGTAGGTGTATATTTCTGCACATACACACAGGCATTTGCTGTCGGTGCCAAATCAAGTCCGAATGTTGAGTCAACTGCGTACAAAAGGCTGTGCCAAATTGCCTCATTCTAGTGCTTAATTAAGCTGTTTGGAATTTTTGTAGAAATTTTAAAATAAATAGTGACAGAAGCAGTATTAATACCAGAAGACAATCTTTATATTCAACTTAATTTGGATGTTGTGTTAGAACACCAAATACTGCATTATTTACCTCGAGAGGACCTCTCATATATGGATGGTGCCTGTAGCAGACGATTCTCGACTGCCAACAAGATATATATATATATATAATACACATACATGAGGAGTACTTTTATGTACCGTGCACTGTTCCAACAACATCCACGTCAAGTTGGATATAAAGATTGCCTTATGTTTTAATAAGTTTTAACGAGAACCCTAAAATTTGCAATCTTGTAACACAGAAGCAAGAAGGAAGTCTCAATTATCAAACAAACAAAAAAAAAATAAAAAGAGCTAATAATCCTTTGGCTAATCCTTTTATAAGCTCAACACAGTAATAACATGAAACTGCTTTAACTTCATTCAGAAAAAAGGTATGAACATCACAACACATCTGTAACTTCAGAGATTGTGACATTTTTTTTTCTTCTTTTTATTCAAGTCTTCATATAAAAACCACAAATTGTGTAAACAAGTATTTACAAGACACTAGATTCTATTGCATTCAAGGGGTAATTCTTAATTGACCTTACTGTAGGCTGCTGCTCTAAAAGTGTTCTTAGCAATTTTACAAACATTCAACATCTTTGGTCTAGAACCTTACAGAACCTCGGGTACTTCTGTACTTTGATAATTCAGTAGAGCATGAATTAACTGCTTAGAAATTTAATGTACATGATAGATATTATAAGCACCAATTAATCCATAATTTGATTCCTGGATGGTTTATTTCTTGAACCAAACATTAAAACAGAGATAGAGACAAGAGGATACCTAGCTACACTGGATTATTACTAGAATAAACTTATTCTGCCGGTGCTGACTGACAAATTGCCTTACAAGTCTAAAACATTAGAAAGGAGCATGAACGAAACATGTATCTAATTTGAAGAGAACCTGGCAGGCGCTCTGTAGTGTAACCATTACCTTAACCACCAAACAAGCTATATAGATAAATGGCTAGATCTCTCCAACCCCCAGAACTACTAACCCTGCTTTTTTTTTTTCTTTTTCCCCTTCCAACTCAAATCGGTGCTTATAATTCATCATCGACTTTAAAACAGTTTAACAATGTTCTGTAACCAATTTTGTTCTAAAATAAAATTAAATAAATTAAAAAAAAAAAAAAATTCATGAAAAATGACAATATTTGTCTCATATTTGGCAAACAAACACAAAACAAAAATAAAAATAACAGGTCAAATAACACAGAAAAATTTATATTTACAAAAATGTAGTCAAAGAAAATATGACAAGTTACAATGGTAGAAGAGTAAACCTGAAACACCAACAGTAGCTAACTTTAAACATCATTCATACACACCATCTGACTAACAGATTATAAGCTAAATGCCTTTGTTATCTTTAATCCATACAATATTATTATAACAGTGGAAATTCTGTATAACAGACATTTACAGAGCAAAGTAGCAGTTTTTTTTTGTTGTGTTTTTGCTTTCCTTTTGCTGAGATTTAGAGAGGAAATATTTACAGCTCAAAAGAGGAAGACTGTTCAGAGAAAAGATGTTCCTAAATGAGCACTGTGGTAAAACCGGGAGATGTGACTAAACATGTGCAATGACCGTATTTTACTTAAGTGGAAACAAAAGAAAAACAAAAACCAAGAAGGGGAAAAAAAAAAAAAAAAAAAGGTCAATCATGGTTAAGGGCTACTAAAATCAATTAGCTACCATCCCAGTTCGCATACTTTCCAACAACGGTGAAGCTGGTCAGATCTTAAATGAGTCGTAAATAGGAGAAAAAAAAAATAATTGCAAGATTTAATTTTTATTATCATGATAAAATTAAATACTTGCACAAGTGTTATAATTTGTTTTCTTACAACTCCTGGCAAAGACAAATTATGTTAAGAGAAAGTTTAATTCAAAGTTAAAAGGAATATAAAAATTGCCATCACTTGCAGATTTAGTAGGTTGTTTTATTATTTTTTTTTTTGTTCTTTTTTTTTCTGTGCTAAATGTTGCCCATTTTATCAAGGCATGGTCAGTGTGCTGGCTTTAAAGCTGTTTACAAAGAAAATATAAAAAAAGAAACAAAAAAAAATGTGAGCAGAATCTTTAGCAGCTACCCTTGTAACACAGGCAGAGGCCGAAGTGGAGATGGTCACCATGAAACATTAGTCAAGTGTCTTAAAGAAAGAGAAAGAAAAAGAAAAAAAGAAAAAATAAATATCAACAGAAAAAGATGCTACCCATCTTTTTCACATTTTTTTTCTTCCTTTTATATATATATAATAATATATTTATACATTTTCATATTTCTTCAGTCTTAAACTATCCTGACTTGAACAAAAGAATAGCAACTTGGCCCAAATAGAAGTAGATAAAATGTTTAGTTTCATGAGTGACATAACTTCCAAAGTTGCGACCCACAATGCAATGCCATGTCGGATTGAACTTCTTATCAAACTCTTTCTTGATATAAGCAGCAATGTCCTTCTCTATGTTGAACTTCTCCAGAGCTTGAGTAGCACACTCAATAGCATCAGACTGCATTTCCTCAGACATATCAGCATTCTTGATGACAGCTTTTCTTTCAGTCATCTTGTACTGCAAAAAAGGAAAAAAAAGAAAAAAAAAAACGTTATATATTTTCATTACATCTTTAAAGACACACACACACACACAAACACAAAATATCTTTTTCATTAGTCTCAATAATTGGACTGTGGCCATACTGAGATACTTTTCTTCCAATGGTATTGACTGATGGACTATTCTATTTTACTGAAAATCAGAAAAATGGAAAGCAAAGTCGACCTGGATAGAATTTGACCTCAAGACAAAGACAGCACAAAATATTTGTCTGACGATCTATATAATACATATACTTAACAGCTATAGCCAAAAGAAACACATTCTCTCAATTTTAGTCACGTCCGTAAGGAAAATTAAAGCAAGCTTTTCATTTAAAAAAAAAAAAATCCTTTTCTTACAGCTAAGACAAACTGCTTTATACATTTTCAATCAATGACATACTTTTAGAATCAAATAGGCATTTCTTCGCCTTAAAGTAAAATTATCCAAAAAAGGTAGCAAAGAGACCTTTAGACCTCCAAAAAAGGTAAAATATTACCTTATACAGGGGTTATGGGGAAAACATTATACAGAGAAACAACAACAAGTGCATGGAGATTCTAGATAGTCGAGTATAAATACTAGACCGAGTAATGAATGACTAATGTATATACTTCCACATTTTTTTTTTTTTTGGTATTTCTTAATTTCCAGCTACAGTAAAATGATATATTCGACTTGCTAGGTCTATCTATCAAAGCAGAAATCTTTCAAATTGTAAATAGAACGAATGTAAAGATAATTACAGGTGAGGTAGGGCCTCTGGAAGCACGCGATGTAATTACACTCATCCTCAAGTGTTTAATTCCTAATTGATGATGATACAAACGTCACGGTGAAGAGATCTAACATTATCGATAACCGACAGACATCTGGAGAGTGCAGCAACCAAACTAGTTCGTAGAGAGATGTTGGGGTTTAACAGTTGCAAAGGGGGATAGAGACAACAGGAAGACAGAGATGATGAGAGAGGTGGAGTGAGAAGAGATGAGAGAGACAGAGACAGCAGGAAAACAGAGATGATGAGAGAGGTGGAGTGAGAGAGAGAAAGAGACAACAGGAAAACAGAGGTGGAGAGGAGGGAGGGAGGGAGAGAGAACAGGATAATACAGATGGATAGAGGGGGGGATGACAGGAAGAAAGAAAAGAGAGAACAGGAAGATGGAGAGAGAGAGAGAGAGAGAGAGCGAGGGAGGGAGGGAGGATGCAGTGCTGGAATATCGTTACTTGCAATGAAAATGACAGTTCTATTGAGAGAGAACCATTATTCCGAAACACAATGAGGTGATGCTGGAAACCTGTGTGCGTGCGTGCGTGCGTGCGTGTGTATATGTGTGCGTTGGTACTGCATGCCTGCGTGTGTGCGGAGTCTCTGATGTAACCATTTCAGATTCAAACTAAACTGCATCTGTGGTTCTGTTGTAAACCCGAAACGACATTATCACGCAGTTACATCTTTTGTTAAATGTCACAGCGGAAAAGAGAGAGGATGTTCATGCGTGTGTGAGAAAGAGAGACAGAAAAAGAAGGAGAGTAGAGGAGGGGAAAGACAACAGCTAACACAACGAAAGCATCTACCAAGAACTGTAAAAGAATTCTAATAATTTCGGAAGGGATTATCGTTAAAAAAATCTAACAGAATATTATGACATTCTGTCATTTCACTTGATCGTTTTTTTGTCTTTTTTTTTGTCGGGGGAGCGAACCTCTTGAATTTTTTCATAATACTTTTTCCTTTGATCTTTTTTTTTTATAAAAGATTCGTTAATCCGATCCCCTCTATCGTTTAATCCGCAAACGATAACTAAAATTTCAACTATAATACAACAAAAGGAGGAAAAGAGACATTATTATTATCGTTACAAGATATTTGTCCGTTGCACTTCTTTGGTTTTAGTCGAAGACGCTTACAGAATGGAATTAAAATCAGAACTTGAAAAACGCATGTAACAGTAACTTAAAGGATTTGCTTCGACTTTTATAAAGGATTTCTGACCAGAGTAGGGAAGAGGGGGGTCACCAGTTCACTTACATCGGATTATCTTCTAGTTAAACTGTGGTTAATCGACTCCTTACCTTTACCACCACATCAATGAACTCGCATTCCAGAGCCAGCAAAGGAGCCCTTTACATAGCCGTTCTACACATGCCCACCTCCACAGTTGTTACTAGTACGTAAAAAGAAAAGACGAGATTGTCACGGCTGGATTATTTCTAGTAATAGGTCAGCTCGATCGGGGCCGAGCTAGGGTTAAAAATACACACCCTAAAATGGACACGCAGCCTTAAATTGATCAAAGAAATTCTCATTTATTTATTTGTCACTTATTGTAAGAAAGTCTTCTGTACACAAGGGCTGTGTGTCAATTTAGCTATGTATGCTAATTCATTGATTAATTTTATTTAGAATACAAAGTCGTCCTATTTTGTATATAAACCCACCACATCCCAGAGGAACGAGGGCAGAATCTATCGACCCCCATAACACATCAGACCATGATAAAAAAAAAAAATTTAAAAAAATCAATCAGCCCAACGTCATAGTTAGAATTAAGTGACTGAACATCGATATAATTATTTCCACTCGACAAAATATAAGTCGTGAATAATATATATTTTAGTGTGTGTGTGTGTGTGTGTAGATTTTGTCAGAATGTGTGAGATTTAGTGTGTATATGTGTGGAAAGAAATGTGTTAGTAATGTGAAAGATGTTTTATAATGCGTGTGTATGTGTGGAAAAGGTGTGTTAGTGTATGTGAGAGATGCCTTAATATGTGTATGTGGAAGATGTTAGTATATGTGTGGATACTTTAGCGTGTGTATGCGTAAAGAGAGCGCGAGCGGGCGAGAACGAAAGATGTTTGTTCCTAGCGCGAGAAATGGTAAAAAAATGTTTCAGTTTGAAAATCATCATTGAACGCCTAGAACCGTCTAGAAGAAGGGTGAAGCAACATTGAGATGAAAATCGACACTTGTTTGCCACTTTTGGCATTTTTCTCTCAAGCTCTTATGCGGAATGTCCTCAGCCTGCTTTCCCTTTGGGTGGGTGGGAAGAAGGAAAAAAAAAAAAAAGCTTGCCCTCGCCAATCAAACTTTTTAGTTATACAAAATGACTTGAGGAAATTAAAAATCTAATCCAAAAAGATATAAAGATAGAATCTACGGGTGTTTTTTTTCTTAAAAACATCTAACATATTTAGGTTAAAAAAAAGAAAAAGCAGTCTTTCTCTGTGGATAGAGGCGAATTCGAACCAGGTTAATTTTTTTTTGGTTAAATGACCTGGAGCCAGACTTACCTACAGGTGAACAATACATTAGAAACATCCAAATTAGGTACATTTTAAATATATATTCATTTCGTTTTAAATTAAATCAATAAAATGACCTGACAAGTCAAACATACATTTCTGTTACATAGTTATGTATGTAACAGAAATAATGAATGAAAGCTAGATAAAGTCTTATTTTGTTAATTTTTAGGATTCTTTCGAATTCATATTTTTATAATATATAAAGAGAAACTCGGATATTTTTTTTTCCTTTTTAATAATAAATATTACCATAATTATTGATATTTCTTCTTAAAAGCATGAAACGTCTTGCAAAGAGAGTTTTCAAAATTTTACGACGGAACATTATTAAATAAAGGAAAAAAAACCTACCTATTTGGTTATTTTAAATCTAACACGGCAAGAATTTTCTGTTGTTGTTATTTTGTTTGTTCGTTGTTTCTCCTTTCCTTTTTCTTTTACCTTTTTTCAACAGCACAGTAGAATTCTTCTACCGCTTCTGGAATGAGGGGGAAACTGCTTGTTGCTTAGCAACCGAAAGAACTACAGTTAGACTCAGTTTGCGTGCCGCCGCCAAAAGGAAAAAAGCAAAAAAAAAAACTAACAATCTAGCATTCCGATTGGTCGCTTGAAACGTCCTGATTGGCTGCTTTGGACGGCATTCGACAGTGGCTTATATCAACCCATCATGCATTTCGTCAGAATCAACATGGCCGACTAAAAATTAGTGCAAACGGTGATGGCGGAGGCGTTGCCGGCGACGGTGGGCAGGGATTAGTGGGCGGATGCTTGTTGCTATGGTGAATAGACGCGATTTTTCAAATGCCGGTTCATTCTCTCCGGAACTAAATATCAATTCAAGATGGGACTTTATATATAAATATATATATATATATATGGATCTCCTTAGATCTCGACGGTGTTACTCAGTTGTTCGATCAACTGGATTGCCTGCTAAATGAATTAACGTGTAATTGGCTGAACATTCCACGGACACGTGTACTCTTAAAACGTAAATTCGCAAGTTGACGGGTCACACCACTTTTTCCGTCTGCCCAGTTTTTCACTCACAAGTGAGTGCCAACTCGAGATTTACGTCAAGCCTTTTTCCCCCTCGGTATAACGTTTAATTCAACATAAGAGTTGTAATTTTAGTTTCTATATGTTCTGTACGACGAGCGTATAAGAAGCACTTCAATTTTAGCAGGCCCTCTCCTGAATCACTAACCCCTACCTTGTATTCATCAGTTGCAGGCTAATTTTCCGGGACATTTTTTTCGAGAGAAAGAGAAAATAGGAGCACCTTATAATCGTCAAATGTAGTTAGTATATATTTAAGAAAAGATTTTAATACATAAGTGAAACCTTTCTGTCTATTTTGTTTTAACTTGTGTAATATGCATAGACGTTTGGTTATCACTGCAACATATTTTTTCCTTTACTTATTGCTGCTTTCCGTCCGCTCTTTTATCCCTTTTCCAACGGATTGTAGTGTACCTGAGCACAATAAGCTCGTTGATCCGGCACAATCGTTAGAACGTCGAACAAAATACTTTGCGGTATTTTTCTTCCGGACCCTTATCGTTCTGAGTTCAAATCCCGTCCTGGTCAACTTTGTCTTTCATCCCTCCGGCGTCAATGTAATAAAGTACCAGTCAAGTACTGGAGTTGATATTAATCGACTCGCCTTCTCGCCTCAAAATTATTGACCTTAAATCATAGCAATGTGGCAGAATCGTTAGTGCATCGGGCAACATACTGAGCGACATTTTTTTCTGGCTCTCTACATTCCGAGTTCAAATTCCGCCGAGGTTGACTGGCTTGCCTGCTAATTGAATTGAAGGTACTTCCATTCTTTCGGGGTCGATAAAAATAAGTACTTGTTGAACACTGGTGGAGGAGGGGGGTCGTCGATGTAATCGACTTGACCCCCTCTCCTGAATTTGCTGGCCTTAGACCAAAACTTGAAACCAGTATTATTATAAGAGTTCTTATATGAAAGAGAGAGAGAGAGAGAGAGAGAGAGAGAGAGAGAGAAAGAGAGAGAGAGAGAGAGAGAGAAAAGGGTGGCGAACTGGCTGAATCGTTAGCACGCCGGACAAACAGTAGTTCTTCTGGTTTTATGTTCTAAGTTCAAATCCCGCCGAGGTCGACTTTGCCTTTTATTGTTTTAGAGTCAATAAAATAAGTACTGATTGAATACTGGGGTCGGTAGAATCAATTTGTCCCCTCTCCTCAAAACTGCTGGGCCTTGTGCCAAATTTAGAAAGAATTATATTCGCAATATGTGAAGTAAAGTTGGGACAATAAGCGTGGTGTGTGCAGACTGTAAGGGCGGTCACTTGATGTAATTGTAGTCGAAGGCAGTAGTGTAGCAAGAGGGGGCGGCACTTTTGGGGGATGCTGTATAAGCATGTATAGGCTGTATTGGCTTGGGCGTGGGGGAAGTGAACACCTGGGCCGCCCCGAGCGGTACACACATTCTAGCTACGTCACTGGTTGAAAGTATATTATGTTTGCTGTAGTCGAAGGTATGTTACGTTTAAGGAAGAGGGAAGCGGCGGCCAATTTAGCTACCCTGCAGAGCAGCCAGAAACTCACGCTGTACCGCGAAGCATAATATCAAGCGATATATATATATATACATATATAGATGAATCAACAACCACATCACATGAGACTTGCGTTTTTCTTTCTTTTTTTTTCTCGTGTTAAACATCGCTTCAAAATAAAGTTTGATTATAGTTAAAGCAAAACTTTACGGGTGAGAAGAGATAGATAAAAAATTAAAAAAAAAGTAATTTGCATCGCAAGAAAGAAATACAACAACGGCTGAGTTTAAACCTTTTCTTCCAAATTCTAAAAATATGCAGTTTTATTATTCACACGGATGGTATATATAATAAAAGATTTTCACGGGAAAAAATTAATTTCTCAATAAACTATCAAATTCTTTAAAATGAAGCAAAATAAATTTCATATGCTCGAAAACTATAAAAAAAAATAAAAAAAAGTCTTTGCGTAACAAACTAAATAATTAATTTGTTGAATAATTAGATATATTGGAAATATATTGAGCCTTTTCCAATTTATCAAACGCTTTACTTTTATATACACGCCGGTCACCTTTTAAGATTGCCGAAATACCGAAAGTTTTTGGCGTGTATCCAGCATGGTGAATAAACCACGTCACTTTTTTGCTATTGTAGACCGGTGGGTAAGTCGCCTCGTGTTCAAGTAAAGTGGGCGTGTGAGTATGTGCGTCCGTGTCTGTGTGTGCGCGCGTATGTTTGTGTGTATATAAATATAGATATGTATGTATGTATGTATACAACGTAACATATAATGTATACGTTTATATATAATGTTATATATCATATATCACGAGGCGGTGCCCCAGCATGGCCACAGTCTAATGACTGAAACAAATAAAAGATTAATAAAAAGATATATATATATATATATATATATATATATGGATATATATGCGTGTGTGTGTGTGTGTGTGTGTGTGTGTGTGTGTGTGTACGTGATATGTAATATATATACTACACTACTGTATAGAATCTCTATATTATGTATGCGTATATGTATG
>JAOPUL010003754.1:7210619-7229215 GCA_027564515.1 Octopus rubescens | reverse complement strand
GTGCTTTTCCATCCTGAAGTTTCTGGATTACAGTCGCAAGGGTTTCACCATCAATGCTGTATGTCCTGGGTGTAATGTATGTATGTATGTATGCGTAGCCATCATTTCTTTTTCCACGTTAAATTCCGATATAATCATAAACTACGCCATCTGAGAAAGTATTTGTAGAAAGAAAAAATAAATTAAAATCCCTTTTCTAAATTATGAGGGAACAATATAATGGTGGTGGGGTGAGGTGGGGTAAACTTGTATTAGCTAGGTTCATGGATTAATTCAAAATCGACTACAAAGCTCATCCACAAACAAGTAAATTCACAGCAAGGCAACATTTCACTTGTCTGTTTTCCATGCTTGCTTGAGTTGGACGGTTTGAGAGGAGCTGGCAAGACCAGGAGCCACACTAAATTCCATTGTCTTGGCATGGTTTTTTTACAGCTGGATGCCCCTCCTAATGCCAACCACTTTACAGTGTACTGGGTGTTAATTAACAAATTTAGTGCATAAAACAAACCTGTTGTAGCAACTGCTGAATTGGATATGTGGTGGTGGCGGCAATGGACTTCTGAGGGCCACAACAGTTAACTAGCCATTTGTCCTTAGTCCTCTCTTAAGGGCACTACATTGCCCTGGTAAGAGGGCTTAAACCCGTAGCGAGAGCTGTGCCGGTGGGGCCACCCGAACCGGATTGGTCTCTTCACTTTGGGTGAACTAAATGTGCCCAATCTTTTTAGCACTACCGATATAAGTTAAGGACCAAGCAGAGTGTTGGGCGACGCGGCAGGGCCACGCCGTGGTACCCAGTAGGTACAGCCAAGGCCGGAAGGCCCACACTCTCAAGGAAAGGCGCCGTCGAACTGGTAGTTACTGGGGTCCGGAGCGGCACACGTAGTCTGTCCTTGGATGGTAACCAAACGCCCAGGGAAGAACGGCTACCCTCTCCCTGTGCAGGCTCAGGGTCTGGCCCCGTTCAGGGTAGTTTACTAGACCAACCACCAGAGGGAACAATAGAGGACGTCGGTTTGCCAACTATTACTCTGTATAGAAATAGAATAGAGAGGTTCGAGGTCGACTTTGGCGATCGCTTTATAATTCTTAGAGGGAATCGGCTCCCCCCCCCCCCGGGTCTCGCGTTGGGACAAAAACAGGTGTCTCCGCGGCTACGGGGGCCGATTTGGTTCTTGAGATCCCTGCGGTTCCCTGTCGAAAAGCCTGCCTGCTTTGTCCGAGGCATTTTTCTAATCCTAGCGAGTGGGGGATGCACATACGTGGCGCCTATGATGAGCACCCTACGTAAGGATGCATTAAATGTGATAAGGAGAGTGGAAACTTGCATTCGATGCGGTGTCACGTCTGCAAATGCTCTGGGGGTGATGAAGACCGGCCCATCGACTCCCAATTTAAATGCGAGGTCTGTGGCTTGCCCTTTTAAGACAGCTTCAGGTCGCTTGCAACATCTCCGGCACAAGCATCTGGTCCTGGCCAACAACAGGATCAGGATGCACAAAGAAGAATTAGAGAGGAAGAGGGTGCAGCGTGCCACCCTACCATGAACATCAAAAGACCCTCTAGAAAATGCTGGAGAGAACAAGTAGAAATCCTCCAGCAGAAAGAAGCAGAGTTCAATGGAGCCGGTATCAAGAACATAAATATAGCCATTGCCGAATTCCTTCCAGGGATAACTAAACAAATCAGATCCAAGAGGAGTGAACTAAAGCAGTGTGCAAGAAAACTCCAAGCAAATACCAACAGCCGCACCAAAAACACCTCCCCTAAATAAGAGTAAAGGAGGAGTCCAAAATAACATCAGAGCACCAGATTGTTCCCCAAAAAAAATGTTCATATAAAGGACCCAGAGCATCTCAAGATCCTGGAATAGCGGAACCAAGCTCAGAACAGACCTGGAGAGCCCCATTCACAAATGCAGTATGCCCCAGACACTCTTGGTGGGCGTCAGTGTTTGCAGAGAGTCTGTTAACACTCACTGAAGACGCTACCACAGAGACTTAGTAAGAACTAGCGGGCAGTGTCGACGAATGAATATCATTCATGAGGGCCCACAGAGAGCACGTTTGCACAAAGCATCGCAACCAGACGGCAACCCGAACCAAAGACCACCAAAATTGGCACCGGAGCGAGAAGCGTCAACGGTATGCCCGGTGCCAAACATTATTCGACACCAACAGGAAGAAGCTCCTGGCAGTCATACTAAGAGGATATGCCTGGTTCCCATGCTGGAAATAGAGCTATTTTACGAAGGCAGGTACTCGCATTCAGGACCAGAAGTAGACCTCAGCGGATACCCAGCCTCCTCCGGGGTGGACAATACCTCATTGAGGCCGTTCACTTCGGAGATTAAGAACGCAAGGAGACGCTAGAATCCGGCCAGTGCCGATGGAATAACATCAAGCAAGGCCAAGTCCATGGACCCTGCAATCCTAACCAACCTCTTCAATTGTCTACTGGTTGGGAAACTACCCAATACACTGAAGCAAGGATGATCGATCCTAATTTGTAAGAAGAAGGATATGGACATATCTAATTGGCGATCCTTGACGATATGCTCCTCTGTATATCGTCTATTTACCAAGGTGACCACCAAGAGATGGCTTCGGGAAACTCCCCTAAACCCGGTCCAAAGAGGGTTTATAAAGGCTGGCGGGTGTAGCGAAAACTCTTACTCCGTTAACTAGTTGAAAGATCTATGAGGAGACCAGTAGGACCAAGGATAAAGCGACTGGAAGTGGCATATATAGGCCTTCAATACCGTCTCACATTCTCGTTTATGCGGGAATGAGAAGACTTGGCTATCACGAGCATCTGATCGATCTTGTGAAGGGTCTGTATGATGGTTGCACGACCAGATTCTCGATCGGAGCAACAATAAGTGAACCAATCAAAATCAGGCGGGGAGTCCGACAAGGTGACTCCTTTAATGTTCAACATCGCTACAGACCCATTACTGGACAGTATGCCTAGTGATGATGGATTGACCCTACCAAAGGGAAAGGTGGCAGGCCTGGCGTATGCAGACGACATAATACTGGTCTCCAGCAACTCATGGAGATTACAGAGACTGATAGATCATTGTAGGATTAGCAGTAAATGTATCCAAATGCGCCTGGTTCTCCAAAGGATGGAGGAAGTAAATCCTGGTAAATTCGGAAGACCCGCCGAGTATTGATGGAATTACACTAAACGTGCATTAATTTATTCTAAAAATTAAACTGATCTGATAAAAGATGTAGAGAGAGAAGGGGGGAGACACCAGGGGTGGCACGTGTCCCGGGATGAGGGGTATTCAGCCGCACCCCGGAGAATGGCCAGTGACACACGCTGCAATAGCCACTCCATCTCGCGGGGCTCATTTCTCCAGCGACCTGCAACATCTTGCTTTTAGTTCTACCAAAGTTTAAACCCTTAACATTGAGAAAGGTTGTGCCAATAAATCACAGACCCCCCCCCCCCCAACATTAAATTATACCTTCACAAGTGTACCTTGCTGTTATAAACAACAAAGCCTCGTAGCATAAGATACTGCAGGGTATATGGAAAACTAAGCGCCCCCTTGCACTAGTTCAGAAAATACAACCGGTTGATTACTCATCGAGTGCAGGGTTTGTTTTTTGTATTTTTCTGACTTGTGGACAACTAACTGATAATTTACAGGTTCCCTTTAGTTGCAGAGTGGATTTCAATGGCACGTGGTTTATATTGTATAGCCTCTTCTCCATCTATGCACTTATAGTCACGAAAGGACTTGTATTGCATTCTTTTTGCGGATGTGGAGTTATACAACCTTGGATACGTTGCATCAACAACAGCGTGGAAGTTAGTGGAGACAACTCGCGAGTTTATTTCTCGGCTATCTATGCAGCTCTCCAACAGAGAAGGTATAAAAAAAGTTTAAAAATGAAAGTGCTTGGAACCGAGAGTGGGGACAGTCCTGAAGCATGTTGCCTCTGAAATGGAATAAAACAAATTTTGCGTATATCAAGATTCGCGGGTTTTGTAGGTACCTACGTAAATAGCCACAAAACGGTGCATAATTGTAAAGTACCCCGATAGTAACATGACCCTGCAAACCTTCGTAAATAGTAAAATAGTGCATTACGAGAAAATACTATGAATAAAACAAGTTTGGCGTAAATCGGACAATTGACAATATTTTCAATTTTCAATAAATATCAAGGAATTCATTTAAATTCAATCTTGTATCAAAATGGGGGGGGGGGAATCGATAGAAATAAGCCATTTGTTTTTGTTTTCTATAGGTAAGAGAGGCAGAGAAGGATGGAGGAGAGAGTGTGAGAGAGAAGGAAAGAGAGTGTCCGTTAATATCTCCCTCCCTCCTGTGTATGCATGCCAGTGCGTGGGTTTATGTACTCAGAGACGTGCACGCGCATGTATCAAAGTACTTGAGTTAGATACATATATCTATACTATAATATATACGATGCATCTCAGTCCGCCACAACATCTATAATAAGGAGGAAATGAAGGGAAAGAGAAAAGTTGTTCAAAGTGGAAGTCATTTGTAAAATCGCAGCCATCTCTGCATCTATGTTGAAAGACAAAAACACAAAAAAAATTATAACACCTTTTTCTTCCTTTCAGCTAGTCTTTAAATTAAAACAACTACTACTACTAATGCAAGATGTAAAATCAGGTATACTTGGGAAGTTGGTCGCTCATGTACACAATAGAATTTCAAAAGTGAGGTCTACCTCACTGTCATTTCCTATTTATCATGCAGGACAGCCCTAACACATGGCAGGAAATTGATAAAGTAGTCTTTGCCGAACCCTAATTGCAACAACACAGCCCATCTTCACAGCTTCGTCAAGAAACATGATCCATGGCCCATGTGGAGAAAGAAACCCTCAATCTCCGTGTATGTTGAATGGTAGCTGCTCTAAAAATTACCCAAAGGAGTTTTGTAGCCAAACATTGAACGGAAATGACTTATCCTCTTTATCGGCGGTAGAGTCCATTAGAAGGACACAGAAATATAGACGTTGAAGTGTCTAACGCAAATGTAGTGCCATATAATGCATGGTTACTGTTGAAATATTAAGCTCATAAATGTTGAATGGTGTGCTTCTATTAAAGCAGTGAAATACCTATATAAGTATATATTTAAGGGAGCTGATAGGGCAGTTATATCTTTCTGAATTTAAGATCATGTAAGGCTCGATATGTTAAACAAGGATCTTGATGAAATAAGCAATTTTGAGAATTGTCGCTATATAGGTGCTTCAAAAATGCCATTTTTGCAAAGACACCCAGCAGTTGAATGCTTGCCCGTTCATTTGCCTGACCAGCAAACGGTACTCATCCAGGCAGCGTTGAACAGGCTCTTCAGCAGCAACAAGCTAACTTATTTTCAGAAAAATATTTAAGATGAAGAAGCAAGAGTCATCCTCTAATGTGATTTTCCTCAACTCTGTTTGGAAGTCAATGATGAAAGTTTGGCAAAAGCGAGCAAGACAGAATGGTATACCAGAGACTATAGGGTGCGTGTACTCCGTCAATCCTTCACAAAGAGAAATTTTCCATTTTAGAATGTTACATAAAACTGGAACAACAAATTGAAGATTGACGGACAGTTAACAGAGACTATGCTACTTTCAAAGAAGCATGCCAGGCAATGCATAGTCTTGAAGATGACAATGAATGGATAACATGTCTTAATGATACGAAGGAAACACAGCATCCATTTCATCTAAGGTCTATTTGCAAACTATCAAATCCAATGGAAATTTACACTATGTTGAAACCGGAGTTGTCATGTGATTTTTTTGGCACAGAAGGCTACAACAAGGGCAAAATAACGCAGCTGCTTTGGAGGATAGTACTAACTATTTGCTTCTAGCTCTTGATCACATTCTAGAAAATTCCCGCACCACTTCGTTCTATGGACTTCCTCCAACAGACCAACATCTGCCAATTGATGGTCCGTTATTCAAGAATGAACTTGGTATCAATGGAGGAATATTATAATGTTCATGTAGATTAGTTGAATGAAGATAAGAGGAGAGCATTTTATTACATCAGGGGTAAAATTGATAACTCAAGGAGACTCGATATTTATAGATGCACCAGGAGGTACTGGTAAAACATTCTTCCCGAATTAAATCCTTGCTTACATTCGTAAACAAAATGCAGTGGCAATAGCTACATCAGGGATTGCCTCTAATTAAACTTGGTCGCAAGACACGCTTTAAGTTTCCGATTCCTGTACGACTTGAATCAATGTGTAATATTCCTTCCCTGGATGACACTGGCCATCTACTGTTCTAAGCTAATGAGTTAGTATGGGATGAACCTTCAATGAGAGACATTTGTTGGAAGCTTTAAATCATACATTGGAAAGAAGATAAGAATGACAATCTGTTTAGAGGAAAGCTTATAATTCTAGAAGGTAATTACCGCCAAATAGTACCAGAAGTCAGAAGAGCTCAACGGCAAGATATCCTTGATGTAGCCATTAAAAAAAAATTTTTTTAAATCAAAAAAAAATCGCAACTTTAGAGGCATTGCAAAACCCTTCACCTTCGAATTAATATGAGATTCCAGAACTGAGCAATAACAATGCTATGCTGTTACAGACGCGGCTTCCAAATTATACATGATGGCTTTCGGATCTGCCAGATGATCAAATTGAGCATACTTCTAAACGATTCCCCATACATAAGTGCATCGAAAGAAAAGAACCAATTCATTTTGTATATGGAAATATTTCAAAAAATTTAACCGGTATCGACTGGCTATCAAGTAGAGCTATTCTTACCAGTAGAAACAAGGAGGTGGACAAAAAACAATGAAATAATGGCATCATTACCTGGTGACCTGATCTCACTTCGAAGCATCGACAGTATTGCTGAAGATTATCAAACCACCCTTTATCCTTTAGATTTCCTAAACTCACTTAACATCAGCAGATTAGCTCCTAACATTTTCAATTTGAAAGTTGGTGTTCCTGTAATGTTACTTAGAAACATGGATCAAACATGGTCATAACAATGGTTCAGGATATACAGTTCTGTGAGCCACTCAAACTTTGATCATTGCTAAGAATAACTGATCTGGATATCAAAAATTCCTAAATTCACAACATAAGCAGATTAGCACCTTACATATACTAATTTGAAAGTTGGTGTTCCTATAATGTAACTTAGGAACATGGATGCAACATGAGGTCATAATGGTTCAGGATATACAGTTCTGACAGCCACAACATCAGCGGATTAGCGACCCAAAATTTTCAATTTGAAAGTTGGTGTTCCTATAATGTTACTTAGGAACATGGATGAAACCAGATTTTATAGCAATGTTTCATGATATACAATTCTGACAGCCACTCAAACTGATCACAGCAAAGAAACTTGGTAGCGTAGAGAATGAAACTTATCTTGATACCAAGAATGTGTTTGCAACCGTCAGATACGGATTTATCATTCACGCTGAAGAGACAACAAATTTCCTATACATAATTGATGCATCCATTGAAAAAGAAATCGCCACTTTGGAGGCATTGCAACTCTTCACCTTCGAATTAACAGGAGATTCCAGAACTGAGCATTAACGCTATGCTGTTACAGACGTGGCTTCCAAACTATGCACAATGGCTTTCGGATCTGGGAGATGATCAAATTGAGCATATTTCTAACAGATTCCCATACATATGTGCATCGAAAAGAACCGATTTTGTATATGGAAATATTTTACAAAATTTAAACGGTATCGACTGGCCATCAAGTAGAGCTATTCTTACCAGTAGAAACAACAAGGTGGCCAAAAATCAATGATGAAATAATGGCACCATTACCTGGCAACCCGATCTCACTTCGAAGCATCGACAGTATTGCTGAAGATTATCAAACTGCCCTTTATCCTCAAGAATTTTTAAACTCACTCAACAGTGGATTAGCTCCTAACATTTTCAATTTGAAAGTTGGTGTTCCTATAATGTTACTTTGGAACATGGCTCAGTCATGAGGTCATAACAATGGTTCAGGATATACAGTTCTGTGAGCCACTCAAACTTTGATCATTGCTAAGACTCTTGGTGGCGTAGAGAATGAAACTGATCTCTATACCAAAAATTCCTAAATTCACAATATAAGCAGATTAGCACCTTACATATACAAATTTGAAAGTTGGTGCTCCTATAATGTTACTTAGGAACATGGATCAAGCACGAGATCATAACAATGGTTCAGGATATACAGTTCTGACAGCCACAACATCAGCGGATTAGCTGCTCACATTTTCAATTTGAAAGTTGGTGTTCCTATAATGTTACTTAGGAACATGGATCAAACCAGATTTTATAGCAATGTTTCAGGATATACAGTTCTGACAGCCATTGGAACTTTGATCACTGCAAAGAAACTTGATGGCATAGAGAATGAAACTTATCTTTATACAGAGAATGTGTTTTCAACCGTCAGATACGGATTTACCATTCACACTTAAAAGACGACAATTTCCTATCAGCCTGCATTTGCAATGACAATAAATAAGAGCCAAGGACAGAGTCTAAGCAAGTGTGGACACTACCTACCCTTCGCCCGTCTTCACCCTTGGACAACTATGTAGCATTAAGTCGAATGGGCGATCCAAACCTAATGAAAATATTCGTTGACGAGAGTGAGATGTTGCGGATTACCAGATCTCGACCACGTGACGAAGAAAAAAAAAATTGGCCTAGAACGTTGTATATAGTATATAGATAAATAGTTCGCTGAAGAAAGAAGCATGTGCAAATCAGTGTGTGCCGGTGAAAAAGATCAGCAAGGACAAGATCGCAAATGTATACATGGGAGAACAAAATATGAACTAAATTATCAATAGTGTAGGCATATAGACATAAATTCAAGTTAAAATAAGTTTATTTTTCCGTCAGCAAAGCGACGGGTTCTATACTAGTATATTTATGTTCGTACGTGTGTAACAGTACTTAAGTTAGAGACGCGCACGTGCGCCTGTAAGTGAACACGACAACGGGTCACGGGCGGCCTAGTATGTAATAAAATTCACATCAGTGGGGATAGTCAGCATTGAAGGGTGGAGAAGAATTTAAGAAATCTAAGATTTGCTAACGACATCGATGAACTGGCAGGAAGTTAAGATGATTGTACTAGTCAACCATTTTGATGTCACCTACATAGTGTTTGTAACCTTTCTTTCCGGACGCGGATTTCCATCACACATGCCAACAGACAAACTAGAAATAATGCAGCTGTTCAAATAACTGGAGACGGCTATTAATGATGGAAAGTTGAAATCCTTGCAAGAACCGCACAGGCCATGACTACGTTAACCAAACCAAATATAGAGAAAGAGAAACGCCACTATGAGCAGCAAAATCAGACTGTCCGCATTGGTACTTTGCATACGACTGCGAGACATGGACCCTCGCAGCAGGGATACAGAGAAAAATGTACAGGCTTTGAAAAGGAGATGTTACAAGATCTTGGTATTTCATACATGGACCGTGTAACAAATGAGTACATGAAACATCGTCCCTTCACTGTAAGATCGCAGAAAAAAAAAAGTATTGGAAATGTACCACTACATCTTAGGCATCTTGTACCTGGACATCACATCACAAATGAGCAGGTTTGCAAAATCCCAACAGGTGTAGGAGGCTCTGGATAGAGGTAGTTACCTTTGGTGTGTCTGGCAATTGCACCTTTCCAGGGATGGTCAGGTGAACAGGCATCACTGGTCCGCATTCATCTACTAATCTAACTCGATTAGCACCTCACCCCCATACCCTGGTGGGATAAACCAATTGTGGAGACGGTATTAACACTGCAGCAATTGGCTAAAGATTCCGAATAAGAATTCCCAAGAAATTACAGGCTATAGACGAGGAAATTGCTCAGGTGAATGGCTTAGCATTCAGGGTGAAGGCGTGTCTCATGTAGAGGCATACGGTTGTGGCTTACAGCTTGGAGGAATGAGCGTCCAAAGCTAACTTGCCTATGATACATTCAGGATGACCAGACTAGAATCCATACCGGATTGGTCGTCGCCTGGGTTAATGAGTGGATAGACCTCAATTTCGCTGCCAACTCACAGAGGGCAGCAGAAGACAGAAGTGGCGAAATCTAGTTGTGACGTCATCAACGACTGCCCCAACCAACCATCACACGGTCAAGAAATAGGAAGGAAGGAATATCCCACTGGATCTCATGAAGGTCTCAGAATGACGAAGAAAGACTATGAAAGTATGGCTCTGGAACAAGATCCAGTGGCCTAGGAGAAAACATTCAAGAAGTCCTTGGGGTGTCTAAAGGACCGGTATGCCAGAGCTGGGCAGTGGAGACGTGCTCCTGCTGGTTTAAAAAAAAATGGCTCATTGGTGATGTGCAAACCTTATGCACCATCTGAGTGCAATTCACCTTTGCCGGTCAACCCCGCATCCCTTGCGTTCCCGTCGCGACACCGATTATGCAAAAAAAAGGAATGGGCGTGAAAAGCGAGTGTTCGGCGTTATAACCATTCCTTAAAGCCAACCTGCCATTGGGTTCCCTACAGTGGCTTACGAATGCAGAGGAGAACTGCTTTCGCGGACAATCCCTTCATCGCCAGAAACTCAATGAATTTGCAGAACTCCGGAAATACGCTGCAAATTCGCTGAGAGCCGACTCAACCCACCCAGGGTGAATGCCGCAACAACCATTGAGGGAGGGAAATAGTTAGACAGATGGATAGAACGTTGAGACTCGACAGGCAAATCGTTAAAGACCCGAGCTGTGATAAATAGCCAAGGCAGTGGGAGAAAGCTAGTGTACAGTAATGCCAAGAGGACACCCCTATGTTTCCAGCGAAAGTTAAGGGCCAAAGGAGAATTCCCATCAAAAGAATACAAACTACCGCTTCGAATTGTATGTTTTTAAGAATACGTCATATATAAGAAACAGTACCGAAGCCTACTATTGGTTTCTACCGAAGTAGGCTTAATATTACCAAGATAAAATTGTTAAACTGCAGAAGCAAAGTTCAACTGGTACTTATTTTATCGACCTCGAAAGGATGAGCGGCAAAAATCGACCTCGGCAGAATTTGAAACCAGAACGTAAAGACAAACGGAATGCCGCTAAGTATTTTGCCTGAAGAATAACTATTTGTAGACCAAAATATTCCTCACGGGAATCCTTATGGACAAAGGATATCAAGTCTATCCTTGGACAGAAACTGAAATATATCACCAATGCCAGTAATCCTGTAATTATCCTATAAATACTTTAGGAATCACAAAATCCTTATAATGACCATGAAAAAGGAACTTAGGACACTAAATTATTGAAAATGTGGTACGGTTTTATGTAATTAAACAAAAAAACTGATTAACAGATTATCCAGACAACTGAGTTAAAATAATTCCAGTTAAATCAGTTGAAATTTCTGGAAGATAGACAATTTAGATAGGAGTGGATGTGGTCTCGAAACTCAACTAGTGAAAACGACGAACAGGTTCGTTTTCCGGACAGATTTCCATCACAAATGCCAACAGACATGGTTTGCTGAGCTCTTGTTTGACCTCCTCAGCAAACCATGTTCTACTCAGTGGCAAAACTAAAAAAATTGTGATGCTTATTGTGGTTAAAAAGATTTGTTTATAATTGGTAGGATTAAAATTTTCAAATTTTGGAAAGCTGCGTAAGAGTCAACATTAGCAATTTGGCTGACTTGTTTTTTTTCGATATTTCACACACAATTCTTTCGGAAACTGTATGAATGGTGGACCTGCTAGAATTCGCAGCTTAGGGTCTAAAAAAAAATCTGAAGGAGATATCGGATTACAGCCTTAATATAATTACGCAATAAAATTTAAAAAAAAAAAAAAAAAAAAAAAAAAAACGGTCCGTTACAAAACTTCCGAGATTGATAGAAGGGATGGCGGAAAATATCCTCACACTGGAAACCTGGCTCGAATGCTTACAGCAGTGTGGATTCCTTCACTAAATGCACCCAAAGAGTCCAGGTTGTGATGTTAAACCAGGTTATAGGTTAAGTCTACCAGCGAAGTAGGTCATAGCTGGAGTTTGAACTCAAAACAAAATGAACACCGCAAGGCATCCGGTCCAACGTCCTTGCAGTTCTGCCAGTTCACTGGTTTGGATAGGTGTTTTGTTTTTTTAAATCGATCTTTAAAAAAAAAAAAATAAAAAATAAAAAAAAAAAAAAAAGGATGAAAGGCAGAGAGTCATGTAACACTGAGGTGGAAATGTTTAAGCCAATTAAAGCAAGGTTCGAAAAGGACCGAGTGACTGTTAGTGGTAGAGGAACAAACGCCGCGTTAGTCGCAGTAAAAGGGGCACATTTTGCTGTAAAATGAGCCAGCAAATATCGGAGAGCGACTTAGCTGGCAAATAGCTTTTGACTTTATGTGGTCAGGGGTTTATGTTGAAAATAATTCTAGCAGTGTGAGTCGCGCTCAAGTGTAATGCAAAATATATAAGTCTTAATTACGAATGGCAAAAAACATAAGCGCATCAATTTCATTCCAAAGCAGAGCATTTAAATCCTCTTCCAAGTTAGATGGAAGATATGAATATTGGTTGCCAGGTGTTTATTCGAAATTTTGTTCACAACAAGAAGCGATCCTGCGACTCATTCTGTTGAGTTTCAAAAAGTTATTAACTGATTTTTAAAGACGAGAAGATCTGATATCAACAAATGCTGGACACTTGTTCATGATACAGTTAACCAGCCATCAAAATTGCCGACTTTTGAATTGAAGAATAGCACAGGTTAAGAACGATATCACCCAGAAAAGATTCCATGTAGGCTTCTGGTCTATCACTGACCGACACAGTTAGGAACGCAAACTGGTGGCAAATGCTACAAATATTGATCTTCATTCAAGCCGTTTTATTTCTGTATCCTCTTATGATCATAGCTTGTTGAATAAAAGCTTTGTTAAAGCATTTTCTAGTTGACAGCAAGCCATGTTAAAAAAAGGCTTCACATCTAGTCATTTAAAAAAAAAATTAAAAAAAATGAAGCGATTTTAATTATTTGGTTCCGAGAATTCTGAGTGAACGTCAGACAAAATTCCGATATGAATGAAAAAGAAAAAAGTATATGGTCCAAGGTGAAGGTATAATTCTAGTTTCATCGAGTTTGGTAAACGATATCTGGACAAAAAGTAAGCAGTATATATTTGGAAATGCCAAGGTTTGGGTTTTCACACACAAAGGAAACAAATACGACTGCAGCTGTTCTTTTCAGTGACATTGAACGAAACGAAAAACGTTTAGCCAGGTTCTTCACGATGGACTTGGTCTGTTTTTAGATCAAATTGTTGATTCGATATCGACCACGGAAATGTATATCTTGCTTGGGATCAATTTACATACAGCCAGAGTAAAGTGTAGGTGAAGAAACTGAACTAAACAGTGGACCAACGAAGTTAAGAATGAAAATTGTAACCACTGTAGTGTTACAAGGAAAATATTCTTGATAAATGTCTAAGCATTTGGTAGCAGGAATAGTTCAGAGACATTTCGGTTCATTTTCACCTACAAAGAAACAAAATTACAGTATAGCCCAATTTTAAAGAATTATGTTTTAAAATGTTGCCATAACAGCCAAAACTTCAAATGGTATACATGAAGTCACCTACCTAAACTCCAGTCATTTTTATAAAAAAAAAAAATTCCAAAAAGATTGCAAGAATGGTTGCATCAGAAAACTAGTATAGGTTTTCATTAACCCAGGTCAAACTTAATATTAATGCATTCAGATTATCTTGTAACAAATCTGGATGGTTTTGAAATGAAATGTACTTCACTTCCTGTACTAAGATCACACTTGCGAGTATACTCGAAGTTTTGGAACTTAGCAGGGAAGCTGAGAGCGCCACGATAAAATAAACTCATACCTAATACATTCTAAAGTGGTTGGTGTTAGGAAGAGAAAAACCAGCCGTAGACACCACGAACAAGATTAGGTCTCGATCACGCCTAGGATGGTAGTAACTTTGAATAAGAACAGAGTCGGACTGACTATGTCCAGCCCATGTCAAAAGAAAGTGAAGTGATGGTCAATGTGTTACCAGTCCCTACTAATAGTAAAATTACAGTTTTACCAGTCTTGTGACGAAGAATGGTGGGAAAACACTTGATACTGTAATATCACGTAGTGTTACAATAATTTGATCCCCTCCCAAGTTTCGTGATACTTTTACAAAATTGTTTAATTTAAGTAGAAGGCCAGTAATTTGGTGGGGTAGGGATCAGTCGATTACATCGATCTCAGTTCTTCACTGGTAACTTAATTTATCAACCTGGAAAGGATGAAAGGCAAAGTTGACCTCAGCTGGATTTGAATTCAAAACAATGAGTCAACAAATGCTGCAGTCCCTACATTCTGAGCATGAAATGCCAATTTTCAAAATATATAATGACAGAGGGACAAAACTAGTAATAACGTTATCTCTTCGAGTGACATTAAAAAAGGTGAATAAGACGGAAGGCTTTTCTTCTTTTAGCCCATTTTATGTAAACTATTTTCCAAATTACAAAACTATCCAGATTCCCATAAACCAATTATATTTAATAAAATATCAAATATTTTCACTATCTTACCCGGCTGTTTCGTTCTTTGAAATGACTCCATTTAGCCTTAAATTAGAATGCAAGTTTTAAAATGAGCACGATGTCTTCACCAGCATATGAATGAACCAACTCACAAGGGTAACACTAAATTTAATTTTCACAATTTCAAAAATTAGAATCTATGATATCCGATAGTTTGTTTTTAATTTGGAATTATAAAATTAATTAAATGTTATTGAAATATTTTTCTATCTCAAATTAGGAAGCATTAATATATTTCACTGGTGTTCATGTAATATAGAGAACACATTACCAATTTTTCGATAACCACCAAAAGGAAAGCTTTATATTACTAATAACTTATGAAACCAGGATTAATTAGTTTGAAAACTAAGCATGGACGTTTAGGACAAACTTATGACTAGGATAAAGTGTGAACAGCTCACCCATTTCATACTACCAGCGACTTGTTACAAACAGCGAAACGAAATCTTAAGATAAAAGACGTAATTTTTTTTTTTTTTTTTTTTTTAAGTTTACCCACAATGAATTTTGAAAAATGTAAATATTTCATCTTCATAAAATAGTCTAAATACGTTTTTCCTTATTTGCAGGCAATGGTTTTCTTGCGCTCAATTCGGCCATCGCCACCCCCATACAGCTCTTGGTGGATCAAAGTATCATGATGCAAGACAAACAAAAAAAAAATTGTTTTTAACAATTTGAAAACGTAGGTTGAAACGTGCGTTGGGAGGGGGGGGGGCGGATATTTTCTACAAAATAAAATTTTAAGTATCGTATTGGGTGTATTTTTCTATGTGTATTAAATTCAGAAAATTAAAATAAAATGGGGGAGGGAAGTTTAAAATTTTAAAAAGTAATGTTTTTGCAAATTCGTAATCTTCTACATCAGATATAAGATTGCGAGAAAGAAAAAAAAAAAAAAGAAAAACGGAAATGGGTGGATTTACCTACGCCAACAAAGGGTTGACCGACCTCAATCGTTTTCTAGAACTAAATGAAACTTACTATCCTGTGTAGTTTTGCAATTAACCTTTGCTGGTGCTGCTACATCTCAAAATGGTTTCACGGTCACCAGATACTGTTAAAATGCTCGAGACTGCGGAAACTCCTCGAAATACCATTAAAAGCTGCATCTTAAAAATAAATTCAAATGGTTTTAATACGCCGGAAATGCAAAAAGTAGACCGGGGGGGGGGGGAGTATAACTGAAAATAGCTTTCTAACCTTGGCAAAAGGCCTGCAATTCTGAGGAAAGGGGAAAATCGATTCGACCCCTAAAGGATGAAATGCACAATTGGCCTCTGCGGCATTTGAACGCAGAACGTAAAGAGCCAGAAGAAATGCCAAGCATTTTGTTCGGCACGGTAACGATTCTACCAGCTTGCCACCTGAAAATACAAAGTAAAAGCCTCAAGGTATTTAAATCCTAGACGAAAATCCAGACAATTATACTTTCATTAAGCGATAATTCTGTTCTTAATTTCGATAAAACTATTTAAAATTTTTGGTTTACAAAAAAGAAAAAAAAAGAAAAATTCATGGAATTGACCAAGATTTGTGCGTTAGAAATTCTGTTTGTCGTATGAAAATTAAATTAACTTCATTTGAACCTCGATTAGTTTACCGTCATAAAATCCTTTTAAATCATCTTTTGTTCTGACGACATTCCACTAAATTTCAAAAGATTTATATTCGAATTAACTGAATATTACCATTTTTTTTTTTTCAACCAACGGTACTCTAGAATACAGTCGGAATTTTACTGGCGTACCAAAAGCCGCAACTTCTTCGGATGGGTATGTCTTGAGTATCGTAAATTACGATTTGAACAAAGAAAAAAAAAAAAAGATAACTTTTCTGATTTTTCAGTTTAAGCTTGGTTCTTAATGATACGGACATGACATCTTCGCTATTCAGTCCTGCACGAAATTATGAAAATCCTTGTTCACAAAGATTAGCAGATGGGAACTAAAAGCCCTCCATACATTTCTAGATACAAGAGAAATTGCGAGGGTAAGCAAGGATAATAATAATAACCTGAAATTCTGAAGTTATCAAAATCAACAAAAATGCAATTTGTATGTATATACATAAAAAATAAAAAAAAGTGGAAAGCCTTTAGTAGCACAGTAATAATAACTCTAATATACTAAGTTTGCTTGGAGAATTATTGCCGAGAAAACGGAAAAAAATACCGTATACACAAGTTTTGCTTATTTCTTCTACTTCAAATAGATTATATTCGAGGTGTGTCTAATAAACCAACAATAAGTGAAAACAAACATACCGGCCGACTTACTTCGAAGTTCCTTGATCCTTTTACCAAACAAGATGCAGGACACCATTTGTCTTGCTGCATCTTATTTATACTTGAATTGAAGTTTCTCTATTCGTAGTTTTTATTGGCGAAACCATTACATCCAAAGGAGTTTCCCCAAAACGGTTTATGCGGCCAAGTCTATTATTAAAAATAAAACTTCACACTTCCATATTTCTTTACACTATACAACAAATAAGCGAAGAAAAGATTTCAGGTTCAAATCATGATGTCGGGGAACCATTCACCCCATCTGCAATAGTTTATCTTTTACTTGTTTCAATCATTAGACTGCGGCCATGCTGGGACACCGCACCGCCTTGAAGGATTTCTAGTCGAACGAATCGACCCCATCCCCCCAATACTTGTAATTTTTTATAGTGGGTACTTGGGTACTTTATGCTTATCTCACCCCAATGAATATTAAAAAATGGGGTTATCTCCTCCGTCAACTGAACGGCTAATTTTTTAAAGTTATCTATAATATATAAAGCAAAGAATGTCTGTGTGTGTTTGTGTGTGAGTGTATTGCACGTTTCAGAGATTTTAAATTTCAATATTTTTCATTTCTCATATGAATTTTCATCAATTTCAATTAATTACTCACCCATTTATTCAATTTTTCTAAGAAAATACTGTATTTTTTTTATATTGCTGTCTTTGTGACATATTTTAGAAATATGTTGTAGTTCTTTCTGATTTTCGATACGTATTTTCATGGAATTATTTAAATTTTCATGAAAGCTTCGGCAGCACTAGTCGTTAGACAATAAAATAAATGTTCTGGTAATGACAAAGGGTTCAAAACCCGAGCAACGCCGGGTACATCTGCTAGAATTGAATATATTTAAAAATTGGTTTAGATTGGTATACGATTTCATTGTTTTAGGCCACCACTATACTATTTAACTTGTTTACAGTGTAATTTATTTGTGGAACATGTGGAGTTTTGACGGTTATTGTTTTATTTGGGACATTTATTTCTATATTTGTTTTATTTAAATTTCAAGTCGTATTTCTTATTAAATTTTCTTTTGTATTTATTCTAGTTCATTCATTCCTAAGCCATTGCAAATATGAACTCTCTTTAACTTGCGCAATAGTATTGCTGTTGTGAGATGTGCCCTCTTCAAGATGACCTTTAAGCATTTATGTAAATCGCTTTTTTATGTTAATACACGCTTTGTTACAATGTCATATTTGAAGCGACATGTTCAGTTGTTTGCGATATTTAACAACCATTCGACTTTCATTATTTATGTTTCGATGATTGGCTGAATGGAAAACGCACGTGGGTAACTCAGATGTTCAATCTCTAATAAACTGAAAGTGTGAGAGTTAATTGCGGTTTTTAATAATTCCAGGAGAGTGCTGATTGGCATGTGTGTGTGTGTGTGTGTGTGTGTGTGTGTGAATCTGTGTGGGTGCGCGCGTATATGCGAGGCTACATGTATTTATAATGTGTATGTGTATATTTATTTGTATGTGTGTATCTGTTCGTGCCCATGTATATCCATGTACGTGTATGTGTTATGTGTGTGTCCGTGTACGTGTATGTGTGTATGTATAGGTGTTGCTGGCAGTGTGCTTATGTGTGGGAGAGTGCCTGGTCGGGGAAATTACTAGAGTGTGTGTACGTGTGTTTGTGCGTGAGCGAGTGAGTATATGTGTGTTTGCAT
>JAOPUL010003754.1:6653766-6664697 GCA_027564515.1 Octopus rubescens | reverse complement strand
GAAAACAATGTGAATAAATAAGCATTACATTTGACAGAATAATCTGAATGCTAAAGGGTTTAACTGGTCATATCTGGTCCCTCACACCTACCCTACAATGTCATTCTAAAAATAAACAATCATATCATTGAAATCTCAAAGCTGGGGGATAATGCATAATTAATTGAAAACAATGTGAATAAATAAGCATTACATTTGACAGAATAATCTGAATGCTAAAGGGTTTAACTGGTCATATCTGGGCTCTCACACCTACCCTACAATGTCATTATAAAAATAACTATTCACATCATCGAAATCTCAAAGCTAGAGGATAATGCCTGATTTATTCAAAACAATGTGAATAAATAAGCATTACATTTGACAGAATAATCTGAATGTGAAAAGGTTAAAATGATGCCAGTAGACAAATGGTATGTATTCCACTGATTGAAGCTTGGAGAGAGGAAACACCAAACCAAAACTTACACATGACTCTAATTCTTTCTTAGATGAATTTTAAGACAGGTTATTTGTTTTCAGTCCAAGACAAAAGAACTGGTAAATCACTGTAATAATCATGCTTTATTCTTTAAAAAAAAAAGGGGGGGGGGATACAAGCAACACGCAAAATTTGAAACTGGGTCAGAAAATGTCTGCCTGAATCTTTAAATTTTTAATTTGTTAGAATTACTAATAAAGCAATTGTAACAATGGAGAAAAAAAAATTGAAAAGGAAAAATAAAAAAAATAAAAATCAACAAACAACATGGTTTTTAGTTGAGTGGAGACATTAACAGCAACAACAACAAATTACTAAAACTAAAACTAATTATCACTGTAATAGTTAATTATTGCAGTAATAATAGAAGCAGTTGTGTAATGAAAGCATGTCCAGTGGAGGGGGTGGTGGAGTCAGTGTGGATTACAGAACAAAGAAATAACAGCCAAAATACAGAAACTACAGGGAAGGTAAAGCAAGACCACTTGATAAAACCAAAAAGAAAAGAAAAAAAAAGAATCTTTTAGTAAGACACAAAGTGAGGAGTAAAAGTTAAAAAAATATACAAAAGTACAAAAATAATAAAATAATAAAATCATTAAACAAAATAATTTTTGTTAAATGACAAAATAAAAAAAAATACTAAAAGCTTGCAAAATACTATTTTTTTTTTTTTTCTAACTTAGTCACAAGGCAGCATATTTGGGGCAGGGTCGCTTAAACTGACCCCGATACATTACTGGTAATTATTTTATCTAACTCCCACTGGAGAAGTCAAAGGCAAAACAATTCTGGACAAAGATTTGAATTTGGAATATGAAGGGTGGAGGGGTGTAAACTAAATGCCACAAGGCTCTATTGATGGTGCCAACAAGACAACAATAAAAAAACTAAATACACAGATAAAAACATATCAAGCTGGAACCAAAAAAAAAGGAAATGGTACATGGCTGTGAAAGTAAAAGAACTGAGGCTAGCGATCTACAGTTGAAGGGAAGTTGCAGAGGGAAGGGAAAGAAGGCAATGATAAAGAATGAAAAACAAGTCTCTCTCTATATATATATACATATGTATACAGAAGAAGAAAAAAAAACATGCTTTAATACTTACAGCAACTTTAGCATCTTCCTACCAATAAATATTAAAAGACTTTCACTTTAGCAACAATTCTTCGGAAAAAATGGTTTATATTTATATTTTTCACACACGAAAAACATAACTACACACACACAAACCCAACCATATACACACAACTACACACCAAACAAAATCACATACAAAATTCACAACTATTTGAACACTGACACAAAATGTAAATCATATACACACCAAAGAATAAATCCTATACAGCGTGAATTGAAAGTAACTCCCTATTTTAAAATTCTTATTATTTTTATAAGAAATGAATATGAAAAGAAAGCATATAGCATGGAGTTTTATTTAAAATTCAATATGGGCACCAGCATTCACCACCAGCTTCTGAAGCCACCTGGGAACCGCATAAACTGATTTCACCAGGACTTGTGGGATGGAAGACATAACTTCTCGTATTCGCCCTTCAAGGTTTTTCGAAGTCGTTGGTTTGAGAGAGTAGACTTTCTCCTTTAACCAACCCCAAAGAAAGAAGTCACAAGGTATTACATCAGGGCTTCTGGCTGGCCACTCATGCGGAATACAACTACCCCTCCATCTCCCAGGGAAGTGGGCATTCAGCCATTCACGAACAACAATAGTAAAATGTGAAGGAGTGCCATCTTGCATGAAAATCAAATCTTCAATATTCTCCCAAGTACTGATAACTGGCCAGATTTCATCTTGCAGCAAGGTTGAGGTACAGAGACTTACTTTTCAATCAACCTGTATATATACGACCGGCTTCTTTCAGTGTCCGTCTACCAACTCCACTCACAAGGCTTTGGTCGGCTCGAGGCTATAGTACAAGACACTTGCTCAAGGTGCCACGCAGTGGGACTGAATCCGGAACTCCGTGTGGTTGGAAAGCAAGCTTCTTACCACACAACCACGCCTGAGTCTCCAACTCCACTCACAAGGCTTTGGTCGGTTCGAGGCTATAGTACAAGACACTTGCTCAAGGTGTCACGCAGTGGGACTGAATCCGGAACTCCGTGTGGTTGGAAAGTAAGTTTCTTACCACACAGCTACGCCTGAGTCTCCAAAAGGTACTAAAAATATCTGCAACGCCGATTTCGTGTTTTCATTTTTTGATCGACAATCCCCGTTTTTTTCTTTTACTTTTATCAGGCATTTTACATACTTATTACCGTAAAGTTCACAGAAAGCTGTACCACAAGACGTTTATAGTATTTGACACTCAGCCGTTCCAGCTGTAATGCAAGTAAGTAGTACATAAACAACTGACTATAATACATACACTGAAAATAACTGGTCAGAACGGGTTTTAGAGTTCAAAATGTCTAGGTCACTGAGATATATATTACATGTATTATACGTGCCGACTGTCAGCTAGCTCTTCCGTCGTTTCACACTCAATTCAATTTCTCCCTTCTTTTCATGTACATCCGTCTCACTGTTGCTATTAATCTTTCTTCCACCACCCCTCTCTCTCTCTCTCTTTCTTTCTCTCACTCTCTCTCTCTCTCACTCTGCTACTGCTTTCGTCTTCTAACGTTCTCTTCTTATCACCACCACCTATCTCTATCTGTCTTTTTATAAACACACGCACACACACAAACACACTTGCACACACACACACACACAAACACACACACACACACACACACACACAATTATACACACACACACACACACACTCACTCTCAAACCGTAACACTTCGCTCACGTTTATTGTTTGTTACTCACTCCCCTTTCCTATTTCTCTCCGTGTCACTCTTTCCTCATAGACACCTCTGTCAACTGTTTTACTTCCACCTCCACTCTACTCAAGAAGTGCATCTGTTCATACGCGTGTGTATGTATGTATGTCATTATTCAGTTTTATTTCAAGATTTCTTGCCAATAGAGAAAGAGCCGGTTTCTAACCTAGATCCAAGGCTCCTTCACTGGAACTTCAACAACATCAACAGGGTATTTTTGCATGTATATGTGTAAATGTGCAGTATTCGGAGTCAGTGCATGTGCAGATTTTTGTTTTGTTTTATGTATGTATTCGCATGCATATAGTTGTATGTCTAAACATGTACATATATATTTAAATTATAAACTTCTAGAAAGTTTTACAAATTTTACAGTTCCAGTGATGACTTGGATCTGTAGTCTTCGAATCAGTTTTCTCCTTTCTGGTTTTGAGAAGTCTAATTTCTCAAGATTGTTACTTAGACAGTGTGTTACATATCCTAGTGCCCCAATAAGTACAGGTATAAACCTGAAATTGCAATCTAGGTAGAGTAACTGTAGATTTCTTAATAGTTCAGCGTTCGTGTTTTCTTTTTCACTGATCTATATTAAGATCTGCTGGAAGCTTATTTCCACAACTGTATACAGTTTCTCTCCTCTGTCCTAAATCACTATGCCAGGTCTATTATGCCTACATTTTATTGAAGTTTTCACTGGGACATACCAGTACTTCTTCTTATTATATCGTGGGTCCTTATTTATTTGGCCTCAGGGTTATCCTTCTGACGGATCTCATTATACAGTGTCTTAGCTACTAAATCATGTCTCATCAGTAGATAATACCGTGATGACATTTTCGGACAACTGCTTATGGTGTGGGTGATATCTTCGGTGTTAACTCCACAAAATCTGCATCGGTTATCATATTTCGGTGCTTTTCCTGCATCTCTGTCCCTTTTGTCCATCAGGTACTTGGTTAATATTTTCAGTTCCTGGATTGGAAACGCATACCCTTCAAAGTGGGAGTTAGTAATCCGGTTGTTGGTCTATGATAGACTGCTTTGATGATCACTGTTACTATCATCCCGGAGCTTTCTGCTAACATATCTATGCATGATCTTCTGCTGATATACGCTCATCCTTTCACCTGATGATACGTTGCGGTAGAGTTGTGCGACTTCTTTGGGTATGTATTCAAGGTTATCGGACAAGGAATGCTACTCAAGGAGCTGTCTTGCAAGTCTCACCGTGTTATCAGTCTCATCTATGCAAACTTGGTCAAGGGATGCGCGTCGACACTTGGTGGTTAAAATATGTTGCCGAAAGGATACGATACAACATTCAAAGACAGTCTGGATCGATGTTATGCCTCTGACCCCTTGTTTTCCTTTTAGGTAGAGGAGAACTATATCACGGTTGATGTGGAAATTACGTGTGCTGGTTAGTATCTTCTGGGTTTTCACATCAATGGCTCGGATCTCATCAAGCGTTTAATTAAGTAGCGCGAATGTTGGTATAAGTACTGGCACTTCAAACAAATCGTGGGCCACTGTTTTATTGAATGCAAAGAGTTCCGAGGTCCATATTTTCTTTATTCGGCTTTATTATTCTTTAGTGTCACGTGTCTTGTGCCATCATAAGATGTGTTTTTATACACGCCTAGTTACCTGTAACAATCCTCATCATATATAGGGGAAACAGTCAAATCATTGATAGAGATGCTGCTAGTCTGGTTTAAAGTTTTCCCTCTTTCCACAACCATATAGCAACATTTATCCTGACCAAACATAAACTCTATATCCTTTGAGAATGTTGTAACCAGGTCAAAGCTCTTTTTCATCTCATTCATATTCTTGGCATATAGTTTCAATTTATCCACAAAGAAATGTTGGTATTTCTGTTTCCCTGTGTACTAATGAGATACCCTTAAGTCTTCCTTAACATGAATGACAAAGAGTTTACAGAAATTATAAACAGCATCACAGAGTGGCTGTCCCCTTGTAATATACCTCTGCGATATTGTATTCTATCAGTGGTAATACAATCACTCCTCGTATTTAACTTCAAGATGGTGGCCCACGATGAAGTCAGGTCAGCTATGTTTTTGACTATGCTCACTGGAACTTTACCCCATTAATGGGGTAGAAATTCAAAGGCTTTCTTGTAGTCTAGCCACATTGAAACTAGGCTCCTCCTATGCTCCCGCACCTCTGACATCACAGTTTTGTTTAGTAACAGTGGCTCGGCACATCTCCAGACTCCCTTCTCAGCTGCTTGTTCTGCTGTGATGATGTTATTACTTTCACAATGGTCTTGGAGGAAGAGGTTTAAACATGCTGTATATATTTTATACATTAAGTTCTAGCATGCACTTGGCCGGTAGTTTATTGCCATGTGGGTGGTTCTGCATTTGGGGATTAGTTTTGTTTCTGTCAGAGCTAACCAGTATGGTATGCTAGTATTCCCATTGAGAGCTTGCTGGTACGGGTTGATGAGATATGATCGGTAGAAGTTTAGCTTCTTGTACCAATATCCAACAATCAAGTCTCTTACAGATGCTTTTCCATCCTGAAGTCACAAGGGTATCACCATCAATGTTGTATGTCTTGGGTGTAATGCAGGGAAAATAACCTCCTCAAATTTCTTCCAGCCACAGAGCATCTCGGTTAAATTCCATCCCTTCAATTCAGATTTTCTTCCAGAAGAAGTCTGTGTCATCTCGTGAAGGAGCTTCTATGATGTTTACTGCTTCCCCTCACATGTATTTGTGCACTGATGCCTTGTTCCAGTTAAATTTTCGTTTATTGTTTTTCTCTCGGCTATTTTCTTCTCATGTCGGAGTTTCTCACTGGCAGCTTTTAACTCCATCTTAAGAGTGATCAGTTTGCATTTGAGTTCTCTTTTTGATATCTCCAAACATCACTTCTATCTCCTTCCTTACTTTTTCTTCGTGAGACGTATAAGGATTTGCTTGGTTGCAAGCAATAAGCATTGTCACATGTCTGATGGCCTTTCGTAAATCAGCTATCCTTTTTCTCTATTTTCAAAACTCATGATTGCACTTTCTTCGTTGTTTCGGATTTGCTTACTCTTCGTGTGTCGTCCGTGTACCACTTTGCAGTAGTATACGGGGCTTTTAGACAGGCGTTAATCTGCTAGAAGGAGGGTTCATTATATTGCTGTAAATACTCCTCCTCAGTTTCATTAACTGCTTTTAATACCGAGTCTGTTAGAATAATCTCTCTTCAAGAGAGTACTTCAAAGCCAAAGTTATTTTTTCTTTAAAAATGTTTTTAGGGCATATTTTACTGATATATAATCCTGATTACTACTACTACAATGATCGTTGCGGTTTTTGACTGCTGTTTACCATAGTCGTAGTAGGGGGACAGTGGTCAATTGCTTTAGCCTGTAAAGTAGTTTGGCTGACAGGCAGTGTAGAATATGTTCGAATATCGCTAACTGTGAGAGAACTTGGTATTCTAGCAGCGTTGACGTTTTCGTTTATACTCTTTTCAGATCTTTTAACATTAAAATTGCATTCACTAATTTTCTTCCCATGTTCTACAAATTTTGCTTGTAGGCGTAATTGTTTCGAAGTAAAATAGTTTAGTTCTGAGTGCAGATCGTCCTAGTAAGATATTATTCTATTCATATACCCAACAGTGGGGAGGGGGGAGTTCGCTCTTTTATAACAGATAAATAAATCAATATTTAATTCGTAACTCCAAGAAAAATGTGTTTTGTAGTTACGGTTTCTTCTATAACTACAGCTAGAAAGAATCCGTTTACATCCTGTTGAGCTGTTGTTTTCGTTCTGTTCCTCGGTTGTGTTGTTGATGTTGTGTCCAGCCATGTTGGTTGTAGTAACATTCTGCATGTAATAGTCGAAAATCACTACGATCTTGATTAAAAGGCTCCCTCAGTTAATTCATCTGAAGATTAACCAGTTATTCAACAGGGCTGATTGTTGTAGCTTCAAAGTTGGAGATGATATTCATCGTATTTTCGATAATCTCCCAAACCAAACACGCAACTTGTCGCTTCGAGTGAATGTATGTATGTATGTATGTATGTATGTATGTATGTATGTATGTATGTATGTATGTATGTATGTATGTATGTATGTTATAGTCAGGTCGCTCTTGAGCGCTATTGGTAACATGCAATCTAGTACAACCTGTTGCATGGTCGGGTTGTCGGCGTTTAAACTGGCTACCCCAACGAACTTGTTTGGTGTGGGGGATGATTGTTGGATACCCTGCGGGTGGAAAAATAAAACCCGCCAAAGGGTGGAAGAACTCATGAGTAGTTAACAGCCATCCGACAATTTCTAGGGCAGATTGGGCTCTTTTGTGTTGTGATAACAACCATTCTAGGAGAAAGAATCTCTAAAATAAAATCCTGATGTTCATAGCTAGTCAGTCTTTTCATGCAATATGTCGCACTGATAGCATAATCTTTGAATTTGCCGATACCTTAGGAAAAAATTCATATCAGTGCCAGGTATGTGGCAGGATCTTCCGCTCAAAAGCTGGTCTAAAATTTCATTTATGGTCACACGAAACATTAACCCCCAATATCATCATTTTATGCAAGAAAATGCTCCGCTGTGTAATTTTTATCAAAAGTTGTGTAAATATTCTGGCAGTTTAAGGATACTATAAAACACGTTCAGAACTGAGACACGTTTGCAATATTTATGGAAAGATTTTTAAGAGAGTCTTCGGGCTTAAACGCCATATCCGTTCTCATTTGAGGAATTAATGATATATTTGTGCTTTTGTCTCAGAGCAGACTGCCTTCCTGTATGTATGTACACAAGAATATAACAATTAAGCATCATCATTTCTTTCGGCTCTTTACGTTCTTTGGTCAAATCTCAGGCTTGTTTGATAAAATATTGCCAGTATAATTCTAGGGGTGATGTTATTGAGTTATTTCCTGCCCTTGAAAATTACAACCCTTTTATCTTAGAACCCATTATTTTAAAATGCGGTCAGCAGAGGTTTACCGGATAAAATGCTTACTGACATTTCCTCCGACGTTTTATGTTTAGTATCATTTCTCATTGTATTCAACTTTGCTTTACATTCTATCGGGGTTGAGGAAATAAAGTATCAGGCAAATACTGGGTCGATATTATCGACTAACACCCTCCAAATAAAACCGTTGGCCTTCAAATAATCTTTGAAGCAATTATTTTTATTGAAAGTGCCATTAAGGCAGCGGGCTGGTAGAATCGTGAGCTCACCGGGCAAAATGCTTAGCGGCATTTTTTCCGTCCTTAAGTTCTAAGTTGAAATTCCGCCGAAGACGACTTTGCCTTTCACCCTTTCGGGGTGGAGAAAATAAGTACCATTTGAACACTGGGGTCGATGTCATCGGCTACCCACACCCCGAAATTGCTGGCCTTGTACCGAAATTTGAAATCAATTACTATTAAAAGTGCGATTAAGGCAGCGAACTGGCAGAATCGTTAACACGCCGGACAAAATGCTTAACGGTATTTCGTCCGTCTTTACGTTCGGAGATTAAATGCCGCCTAGGTCGACTTTGATTTTCTTACATTCCATGTCGATGAATTAAGTAACATTTGAGTACTGAGGTGTAATTGACTAGTACACTCGCCCAAAATTTCAGGCCTTGTACCTATAGTAGAAATAATTATTAAAAGTGCGATTTAATGTTCTAATTGTTTGAGTTCACTATGAATATGTAATGGAATTGAATTTCTACTCTGTACATGGTGATTTCGAAATCCACTAAGATCGACATTGCCCTTCTTCGTTCTTGCAAGGTCGTAAAATAAAGTACCTTCCAAGAGCTGGAGCCGAATTATTCGGCATTAAAACTACCTTAAAATGTTAGGCCTTCTGCTAATATAAAAGTATGTTACCGTGATCATTATTTGCTGACTTATGGGTGTCAGAAACACTAAGGAGCCATCCATCCTAACTTCCTTGAATGTTCACTTCTAATGGAGATGTAGGAACGCTATCGCGATATCCAGTGTGTCTTTGGGCCTCTAAACCTAGCAGAGTCTACCCAATCTGGTTGCATGTGATGCATATATATATATATATATATATATATGTTTGTCGGGTCTAGTGGTTGTATGCCTTTGCATGTTAACCTGCTCCAACGCACTCAGTATACGACACAGAGAGCCCGTACCCTTCCCTGCCGCCGTTAAGTAGACTAGTGGAACACCGGTCATCTATGACTAGATTTGGAATAAATACTGGAGTGGTGTCCAGTTGCATTCTCCGGGTGGGTGGAATTTGGACTCAGAATGTTGAGAGCCGGAAGATATACCATAAACATTTCTACCGACGTGCCAACGATTCTGGCACTCTCTCACCCACTAGAGCCACGCGAGAGGAAGTGTTTTTTGGTCAAGAACACAACACGCCGCCCGATCCGGGAATCGAACCCACGATCTAGCGATTGCGAATGCAACACTTTAACCACTGAACCACACTTCTTCACACACACACACATTTATATGCATATACGTTTGTTTGAATGTAAAGCTGAGTTTTTCCGAGGAGAAAGTGTGTAAGAAGAATCGGTCCCTGTACTGGACGGCTGATTCATTTATCCATTTCAGAGAGACGAAAGGCAGAGTTCATTACGAGTAGAGTTGAGACCGACGTGCAGACACCCGGATCAATTACGACGCTTTAACGACTGCGCCCCCTGGCAGCCTATAACAATTCACAGTGTTTAGTTATGAGCTAGTTTTAAAGAAAAACCAGGGCGCTACTAATAACGTTATTCACGAAACTGTTACGGCGGAGAGTTGAACTAAGGCAAAAACAGCCTGAATGCTCTCCACAAAGTTTATTCCAATAAGGGGACTTGATTCTCCAGTAGTGTTGCTTAAGTAGGCGAAGTATTGATCTTATGTACAGGGGTTTCGCTCGATATGAAGCTGTGGTGAAATGGACCTGCCCTAAGAGCAGCTAAGGAAAACCGAAACAACGTGTTGCGAAGTGAATTCCTTAATCATACAGCCTTCCATGACCCAAAAGTATTGTCATTCACACGTCTAGCATCAAAACCAATTCGTTTTGGTGAAAATCAGGAATTATAACTGCAGGGCCACATGGGACAACGTTTACATTTTGTTTCAAATCTGACAGAGATTCACTGTTATTTTGATCCGTTTGCGATCATTACTTCGCGCAAGCTAACCGATTATTCATTCCCTTTAAATTTCTCCGTCTATTATTACCCTTGTCTTTAACATCACATTTTATAATCACATTTTTATTCCTGAATCTTTTGTTTAATACTTTCTGTTTTTAAATTTCTCTATCCTCACTATTATTGTTATTGTCCTATTCGTTTAAATTTAGCTTGATAGCCTCCTTAATGAGAAGAGTTTCCTATTTTGTTCATATTTTTATAGACTTCATAGCTTACATTTTAGTCGTACAAGTTCGCTAATTCCCTGCATATCTTTTATATTCGTTACTTATTTCAGTACTTGAATTGCGGCCTTGCTGAAGCATCGTCTTGAAGGGTTTAGTCGAAGAAATCGACTTATTCTTAAGTCTGGTAATTAGTTATCCTTTTGCCGAGCGGCTATGTTATGGAGGCGTAAACA
>JAOPUL010003754.1:6524961-6536498 GCA_027564515.1 Octopus rubescens | reverse complement strand
ATATATGGGTGCAGTTGAAAAATGGACAACCGATTGTTGCGACCGACAGGGATACATTAATTTTTCCCTACATTGATCTACATTACAATATAGCAGTTGTAGGTTCCTCTCGTAATATACACATCAAATCGATCACCAAATATGTAACTCTCGGAAAATAACCAGTATTTCAAATAAGAGACGCAACATAAACCGTCTACAAATTTCTTTCTGCATTTCATGATGTCAAACTTCGGTGTTAAGATTCTATCTATAATGTCACATACCCCCCCCCCCTTGGTGATAGCAGCTTTGTTTTTAGTTTCTATAGCTGTCTTAATGTGTTCTTAAAACTATTAAAAAAAGCTATCTATCTTGTACGTGTTTCTACATTAAACGTGTATTAATTTATCAACTGTCTTATCTTATTTTGAAGGTCGATAATCGCCCAAATAATTTTAATCAATTGAAAAAGGTTAAACACCTCCTCTATCTAAAAGTACTGTGATCTTAAAAATGATTTTAAAACCCTAATTTTAAAATGAAAGGAGGAAAAGTTCTAGTGACAGTACTTTACATTGAGAATGTTAATTCATTTATAATATACTGTTCGTGATAATATATCAAGTATTTAAAATAGTCGAGCCGCATAAAAATATTAACTGTGGACTAGTATGATAGATTAGATATGGAAGAAAAAGTTTCTAATTGTATTTAATGAAAAAAAAAGCTGTCATGTAGTCATGTCAAAAACTGTCCGGTTTTTAAAAATGCCTTTCCACTGTTTTTTTTTTTTTCTATGAAAAAAAATAAATGCATTTAATGAAAAAATAAAACAAATATTTGTCATGTTACAATTGTTCCATAATCTTTCTTTTTCTGTACATCACTTGGATCACTATTTATCACATCATATTCGGCGTTGCAATATATATCTGTTTGGATTGACGCTCCTGGTGATCATATGATAATAGCAATAGCCTCGAAATGTTGATTTAACTAACAATTTTTTTAAAATTTGCATTTGACCATTACGTCACCAATTTCTGCGTTATACATCCTGAGCACCTCTAGGAGACTGAATCGACCACAATTATATATGTATTATAAGTTGTGACATTTCCAATGTCAATGTCATTGCTCTGGTCACAGAGCCACTGACGACCTGTTGGACGTGTGGTCTGTATCAGTGGGATACGGTTTCGGTTTCTAGATGAAATCGCGAAACATAAGTCGCCACTGATATTAGAAATGGAATGAACGGCACAGTTTTGCCATTTCTTCCTCTCTTCCCCAATGTAAAGATTAGTAAAACAAAAATCTGTATGTATGTGCGTGTGTATGCTGCATGATCTAGTGATATGGGGCGCTCATTAGCGCATCGATACCGATTTTGCTTTATTGATTTCTTGTGCCAACACTGAATGATAATTTATGATAGGCTTTGCTTGGTATTGCTTTTTTAGTTATATGTTACTGGGATATGGCTAGTTACCTATATTTCGTTTCCTTTCATGCTAAACCTGCTACCGTAATAACAGTACATCCCCAGCCATCACTTACCACCACTACCTTTAGAGACGACGTTACCTGCTATTTTTTATGGTTGTCAAAACCTATTCCTCCCGTCTTCACTAGCTGCTGCTGCCGCTGATTCAAATGCTATTAAGTTTCTTTAGAAGGAAAATTAGACATGCATACACATACAGCACATAGTTTCTTGTCTTATGTTAAGTATGTAATGATTCTATGTTTAATCTTTGGTTGCCTATGATTTTGCGGCTCTGCTATTATGACTATTATCTGCTAGATTCCATATCCTGTTACGTTATTTCGGCAAGTTTGTGTCGTTATAATAATAAAAGCTGTAATGACCTTCAGATCACGAACAGCCTTCAACTTCATCCTTGACCTTGATTTTGTGTTGCGGCGGCGGCGTTTAAGGTGAACATCTAACAAAGCTTTTCTGACTACTGATCATTTCTTTTATATATATATATGAGATACTTTTTTTTTCCCCCCAATTTGCTTTCTTACTAATTTTTTATATGCATGCATTTTTTTAATGAATTATTATTCCTTAGTACGAATGGAAACCATTTTTTTTTTCCTAATTTTTGTTTCGTTAGAAAGTATAGGGCGTCCGGCCCCCAAAAATTTACCAAGGAGCTAAAATAAAATAAAAAGGCATTTCTGGATGAAAACCTTTTGCTCATTATTTAGAATATAATTTACAAAAGGTAATTTACGAAGTTAGTTAGACAATATCTATCCTTCGATACATATTCATTTAGTACGTCGATAGCATTTTGGTTTATTGATTTCTTTTAACAATTTTTTTTTCTCAGTAAGTTGGGTTATTTAAGGTTAATAAAAGGTCATTGAAATTTCAAACCCCATGATGGCTTTTGCTACACCCTGGTTATACGTGGCTTACGTGTAGTTCTAAATTAATACAGATTTCTGACTGCAATATTGGTTTCAAATTTTGGCACAAAGCCAGCAATTTCTGGGGAGAGTGACAGTTGATGACATATCAACCCAGTGCCCAACTGGTACTTATTTATCGATTCTGAAAAGATGAAAGGCAAAGTCGATCTCAGCGCAATTTGAACTTGGAGCATAATGAGTGCAATAATTATCTGCAGTAAATTCCAGAACTTTGGTGACCATTAGTTAATCCGATGTAACAAGAATAATTAGATATAATGCAATATCCCGCCTGTCCATGACTCTAAGGTGTTTTATCACCCAGCGCTTTGAGAGATTTTATTCACCACTACGCCATTTGCAGCCCTCCGGCAAATACATGAAGCATATACGTTAAGTATATGTGGTTGTTATATACATATACAGTGAATGGCTATGGAGGTCCAGTAGAGTAAAATAGGAATAAAAGGGGTTCATAGGCGAAAAACGGTTGAGAATCACTGCTGTAGATGGATGCAATGAGTGGCAATGTCAGTAGTGGTAATACAAGTTTAATGTTGAAAGCTAGTGTGATGTGACACAACTTTGCAGTGATGACTAAGTTAAATCTACAAAAAAAAATGTGCCTCTTTAGCATGCAGTCCACCTGGCCATTTATACATTAGCGTCTAACCTAAACCCCTAACCCTAATACTAAGCCAGATCTGGTCATCTCACAGCATAGACTAGACTAGAGGTTGGGAAACCTTTTCATGTTGGAAGGCCACACTGTTAGTTGTAATCTGATAAGGCCGCATTCAAGAAACTTCAGTTAGATATTCTTAAAAATCTAACTACTGTGTACTAATTAACTTCAAAAAATGAAAAAGAATTGTTAATTGTAAAGTTAACTAACCTGGACTAAAGATACTGTGGGGCTAAAGTAGCACCAAAAAAACTATTCTGTCCTGGAAAAGTATATAATTTAGAACTACAAACAAGCCAAATGTAAAGTAGTTCAAAAGGTTTTGAAATTTTAATTACTTTTAATTAAAGTAACCTTAAATAATTAATATATAAATGTTTAGGACACCATTGACAATATTTCCTCATATTCTTATACAGACAAAAAAAAAATCTATCTTCACAACAACTCAGCTGTATATAAAGGTTAGAAAGGGTGATTATGAACAGTATTGTCATGAATTTGACGCAAGTGACTCCAAACCCCTAGCAGTTTTCAGGGATGCAACAGCATTAATAATAATATTAAAAGTCTTAACTGAAGATTGCGAGTCGTTGGGAGGTGGGGAGGGGTGCAGACATAACTGTGTGGTAAGAAGTTTGCTGCCTAACCACCTGGTTTCAGGTTCATTCCTACTGCATGATATCTTGGGCAGGTATCATCTACTATGGCCTCAAACTGACCAATGCCCTGTGGGTGGATTTGGTAGACAGAAACTGAAAGAAGTCTATCGTGTGTGTGTGTGAGAGAGAGAGAGAGAGAGAGAGAGAGAGAGACTGACTGTCTGCTTGTCTTGACATCATATGAAACTTGTATGCAAGCCTTACTGTCATCCAGAATTTGCTAATTAGAGCATAGGATTGAAATCGTTGCAGTATTTGTCCTGAACCTCTGCACTCTTGAGTTCAAATACCGCCAAAGTCAATTTTGCCTTTCATTTTTTCAAGGGGTTGATAAAGCTTATATGCCCAAGGTAGTTAATTGTCAGAACTGTTAGAATATTGAACAGGATGTTCTGTGGTGTCTGTTGTAGCTTTCTGCCTTATAAGTTCAAATCCCTTCTCTTGTCACGGGTGCAAAAACAAACAAAAACAAAAACAGTGACACTTCTGTCAGGAGTTACAATTGGCAGATAGTATAACTTAATTTCTTTGGTTTGATTAGATTGATTCCCACCACCACCACCATCATCTTATTTCAAGTTACCATACTATTGTTTTATTCACAAAAAACATCTTTGTATCCCATCTATATACCCCACACACCCAAACATTACACCATCACTACAACAGCACAACCATCATTGTTACAATATCAACAAAAACAACTTAATTATCATCATGAATGAATATTTAAAATCTTCAATGAAAAGCTGTAATAGGTGACATGATATCCATAACAAATTTCCTTATATGAGGGGATGAAATATGGCAAACCCGTTTTACACATGAAAGGATGGGATATTTTTTATTGTTTTCTCTCTTTGTCCATTCCCACTAATTTACCACTATTGTTTATTGTTAATATCCCACTGACCATCACCTTCAAAGAAGTGTCCTGGCATGGCCACAGTCCAATGGCTGAAGCAAGTAAAAGATAAAAGAAAAAAAATTTGAGTTTCGAGATGAAATTAATTTTAAGAAAATATTTTGGTCACAATATTTGTTTTCTGTATGGTGGCGAGCTGGCAGAATTGTTAGCACGCCAGGCAAAATACTTAGCATTTCGTCCATCTTTACGTTCAGAGTTCAAATTCCACTGGGGTCGACTTTGCCTTTCGTTCTTGCAGGGTCGATAAAATAAGTACCAGTTGAGCATTGGGGTTCAATCTTATCAACTTATCCCCTCTCCTGAGATTGCTGGCCTTGTGCCACAATTTGAAACCAATATTTGTTTTCTGTTTGTTCAGATGTTGACAAAGGATCAGAGAATTGCTTCTAAATTTCGTTAATTATAATCTCTGCTTCTAAATTTATGATGTAATGAAATCTACTTGATAAGTAAATTCCTGTGAACATATTTAATGCATGGGACATTAAGAAAATGCCAACTAAATCATTTTATGGCAATGAAAAAATATTAGTTGATTACTACTAATGTCTATTACTTATATACATAATCATCATTCTCATTGTCATCTTCATATTTGATGTTTGCTTTTCATGGTGAGTGATATCAGCCAGACAGATCATCTCAATCCAAGTCAGTTCATATCCAGATTTACTGCATGCCTAGACAGGTTGAAGGACCATATCCCATTTGTATGATCTATTTTTAGCATGGCTTCTATGACTGGATGCCATTCGCAATACCAACCACTTTACAGAGTGTACTGGGTGCATTTTTTTTTTTTTTTTTCCAAAGGGGTTGGTTGTGATTTGATTATCTTCTTTGCTTTCTTTTCTTCTGTAGACTTGATCATTGAACCAATGATTATTTTCTCCTGTGTTTTTAGTTAACGTTTCTTGACCCTGCTGCACTGTGTTTTAATTCTGACCTTTACCATACAGAATTATAATATAAAACCATCACAATTTCTTGAATCAGAATTGCAAGGCTGATGATAAAAATTGTTCAGAATGGGATTAATATTACAATATTAGTATAAACTAGTAACTAATGAAAATTAGGTTTACCTACTGCTAGGGATGCCTGCTTTAGAAAGGGACAGCTGCAATCTGTACTTGCTTTGATAAGGGATTGCTGCAAGCTGCTTTGGTAAGGGGCTGCTGTGGGTTTCTCCTGCCTCAGTGTGGGGTTGCTGTGGGATGCACCTGCTTTAATATGGGGCTGCTGTGGGTTTCTCCTTCCTCAGTATGGGGCTGCTGTGAGCTGCACCTACTTTAGTATGGGGCTGCTGTAATTTACTCCTGCTTCAGTGTGGGGTTGCTGTGGGCTGCACCTGCCTTAGTATTTGGCTGGTGTGGGTTGCTCCTGCTTCAGTATGGGACTGCTGTGAGCTGTTTCTGCTTCAGAATGTGAATATAGATATCTCTAAGTTTGAGAAAATATCATTTAGTGCCCATTTTCCATGCTGGCATGGGTTAGACGATTTGACTGGAAACTGGCAAGCCGGGAAGCTGCACCAGACTCCAGTCCGTTTTGGCATGGTTTCTACGGTTAGATGCCCTTCCTAACACCAACCACTCCAGAGAGTGTACCAGGTGCCTTTAATGTGTCACTGGCACGGATGTTTTTAACATGTCACTGGCACAAGTGTTTTCAACGTTTCACCAGCATGCTTAAGCTAAAATATAATAGTAGTTGCTTTCAATTTGTGATTTAGCCTATTCACCAACTTTTACAATTCATGCAGTACAATTTTGCATAAAAAATTTTAAAAACCTGCAAAAATCTTCTAGTATTTGTGATTTGTGTAGACTGAAGTTATATTTAATCAGGTGTTTTTGTTTTTGTTAAATTCATAAAAATTACTTAATGTTGATAATAATACATGTAATTCAATGCAATTAACTGTATTCAGACAAAATGCCTCCATGAGAAAATATAAAATTATAGTATATGTATCATTGAAAGGTAATTAATATGCTCGTTATAGATTTTATACATTTAAATCTTGGCAGTATTTGATCGGTTGTAATTTGGGAGTCTATAATACCTTCTGTTGTTTGGGGAAAAGATGCATCCACATTAAACACGGGCAGTCTTTATTATTAAATAATAGATTCAAAGCCCCCACCCAAAGACCTATGTTGTTGATTATTTTTTTTAGGGTATCAAAGACAGGAATAAAGTGATTGGACTAACCCATTGCATAAACATATAATCTCCATGTGTCTTCACCTTGCTTAGAAAATAATCAAGAATTTGAAAAGATTTAGTAAAATAACTTTTTTCATTATGTTATTTGAAATATATTTTAAAAGTTTCTTAAAATTGTATTTTTTAAGTTAAACATTGAAGTCCCTTTAAAATTAAAAAGCTTGTATTGTAAAACTAGCAGTTAGTATCAATGGAGTTAATATTAAACAAAAAATGGTAAAATATAATTAAAAAAACAAAGGCAAAAGACTTATGTTGGTAGTTAAGGCTTGATTAGTAATTCAAATTAATTAATGGCTATTTGCAACACCATTGGCTGAATTGACACCAAGATTCTATATATACCATTGATGGCTGCTATGTCTAGCTGCAGACATCTGTCATTGACAAGGTCAAGGAAGGCCAAAATCACGTGATCTGGCAGTTCCAGCAGCTGTAGCAGATGATTATCGCCCCACCAGTGATATAGACACAAGTGCTTTTATTCACCACCAGTCCATATTGAGAGGTTCTCACATGGTGAATAACAGTGTAGAGTGAGCATTGTTGGACATGACAGGAATTAAATTATGGATGTATAGAAAGGAAGAGAGTTGGGGAAAAAAACTGTCCCTACCACCCACTTTTCTGAACCCTGAGGTACAGAAAGAGCTCCACCTACACATGCTGTGATAATATGATCTGAGGGATGGATGCATGAAGGGTTTGGGCAAGCAGTTTTGGTAAGAGATTTGTATACCATTCATGGTCAAAAGCTTTGCTGATGTTGAAGGCAACAACTTTGCTTTCACCGAATTTCTCCAAGACAAGATCCCATTGTTGAGTGACATAAGAGATTAGGCCCCCAGTGGATCTGACTTTATGGGAGCCATAGAGAGATATTCAGAATGTTGAAGAACATTAACCCATTTCTAATGAAATGCACTGCCTTTGTTTCAATTAATTTTGAAAATAATAAAGAATTTAATCAAATAACATTGTCATTAAACTGGTGTTTAGAGTATAAATTAACATGACATTTTGATGGAAGGTTTTAATTTAGATTACTTGAAAACAAGTAGTTTGTATTGTAGAGCCAGAGGCAGTTTGGGGACAAAAGGGTTTATAGCTGTCTGCCTTTATTACCTTCAAGATATTGGCAGTGCAGACAAAGTACTGGATATGGACGCATTGTAACAGGTTTCCAATAATCTGGGTGTATTCTGGTAGAGAGGGAGAGAGCTTGGATAGTTTGCTGTGTATAGGGACTAGCTAGCTCTAGGGTACAGTGTTTGAGTATAATGGAAGAGATTTTATCCGGGCCATTGGCATTGGTTTGAAGCAATCGGGAGTTGGGAGTATATTCATACTCGGCATGCATGTATACAAAATGGTGAGCCTTGTGTAGTGGAAGGAGATAGATTGGGGGGGAGGGGGGGTTACTAAGTATGCGCAATACAGAGACTGTTGTAGTTCAGCCTTTATTGATCTGACCTTTGATCAAGGCATTCCAGCTATGATCAAACTCATCTTTTTTTATTTATCAGAAACCTTATCTATTGCATCCTTTCGGGGAGGGGGTGGGGGCTGTTTTGTATATTTTTAAAGACAGTAAGATGTGATTTGAAGGAACATGACATTCATTTCTATCAGGTTGATTGGCTCTCCTATTAATTAGCTCCAGAGTTTGGTGGTCGTTGGTGTTTATTTTCGTTAGTAGTGGTATGTTGGTGTTAAGGCTCTTCATTAGGAAGAGTTTGGTTAAAACAACCTGGGATAGTTTTTATTCTATATCATGGAGGTGAGTATAGGGGCTGGCTCTGGGGGCCACAGCATTTAAGAGTTGTGTTGTTTGTTTCTAGAAATAATTGTCCTGATGACATTAATGACAATTTTTTTTTTTGTTTTTGTAATTTCAGTTATAAATCTGCAAGTATGGTTATCAAAAAGATTCACGGTCGCCAAATCTTTGATAGTCGTGGTAACCCCACGGTTGAAGTTGATTTGTGGACTGACAAAGGTTCGTAATATTTCTTCAGCTTATCTCTTGTTTTCACTTAAAACTGACTTAGCATTTACGTATGTTGCTACTATATAAACGTGAATGTGATATCTATATGAATGCTGTGTAAGTTGGGATTTACAAAACGTTTTGCCTGTACATGAATGTTGTGTACGTTTACAAAATGGAAGAAAAAAAAGTATGGAGTATGTTAAGTAAAATTGTGTGTGTTCATGTATGTGCATATGTATATATGTAAGCCTATATGAATTTGTGAATATAGGTGCATATGTATGTATGTATGTATGTATGTATGTATGTATGTATGTATGCATGTATAATTGTTAAAGATTAAAGTTGACTTGTTGCATTACTTCAAGTTTCGTGCTGAATCTGCAATCACCAAATGTAGCAAGAGGTGAAGGGAGCAATCAACTTTAAATATAATATAAAAAGTACACATGCATGGCTGTGTGGTAAGAAGTTTGGTTCTCAACCACATGGTTCCTGGTTCAGTCCCACTGTATGGCACCTTGTGCAAGTGGCTTCTAGGATAACCCTGGGCCAATCAAAGCCTTGTGGTTGGGTTTGGTAGACGAAAACTGAAAGAAGCCTGTCGTGTGTGTGTGTTTGTTTGTTCCTGCTACCACCACTTGACGACTGGTGTTGGTTTGTTTATATCTCTGTAACTTAGTGGTTCGGCAAATAGAATAAGTACCAGGCCTAGAGAAAAAATTATAAGTCTTGGGGTCAATTTCTTTCAAGTAAACCTTTTAAGGGGGTGCCTCAGCATGGCTGCAGTCTAAAAACTGAAACAAATAAGTGTGTGTGTGAGCGTACACACACATAAGCATGATTGTATGCTTAAGAAGTTCACTTTGCAACCACTTGGTTTCAGGTTCATTCCCACCACGTGGCATCTTGTTTGTGCGTAAGTGAGTGAGTGCGACTATGCATGAATGTTAAAAAACTTTTTTTTTTTGCCTGTCACCATTTGAGTGAAACGGTGACAATATTTACGTTCTATGCTTATATTTCATAGAGCCAGTTACCCTGCAATTTTGACAAACTGTCCCATACAAAAATCCTGAAAAGACAGTTGAGGGTTGGCAACAGGAAAAGTATCCTGCCTCAAAAGCCATTCACATCCAAGTCATGCTAGCATGGAAAAACAGACAATAAACTAATGTACAAATAATATATAATCAGTCATATTTTTCATTTTGTTTCTTTTTTCATAGGAATGTTCCGTGCTGCTGTCCCTAGCGGTGCATCAACTGGTATCCATGAAGCTTTAGAAATGAGAGACAAAGACAGCAAAAACTATCACGGGAAGAGTAAGTGTTTCCTTTTGATATTTAACTATTTCAAAACATAAGAATTGCATTTAAGAATTCATTAAATAATTTGTTTATATAATTATTTTTTCTGTAACGAAATTATTTTTTTCTATTTTTCTCATAGGTGTTTTTAATGCTGTTAATAATGTGAATAAAATTATCGCAAAGGACCTTGTAGCCAAGGTAATACTTCTACATTTATTATGATTTATTATTATTAACCTTTTAAAGGTGACAAGCTGGCAGAATCGTTAGCACGCCGGGAGAAATGCTTAGCAGCAATTCTTCTGACTTTACGTTCTGAGTTCAAATGCCGGTACGTTTTTGGTAATTTCAGGCAAAGTTATCTAAATATCTAAAAGTACCCTTTTAATTAAACTTTTTGTGGTGCCATGAAGTTTCCTGCATTATTTGGCGGCTATTTCAGTTTGCAGTTGTTAATGGGATTTTTTTGACTTTGTATGAGGACATCGGCGTTTGTGATTTGTTATTATTCATACACATACTGCTCCTTCTCGGTTTTAATCCTATATTAATATTTGAATATTTTCTTTTTATATTCTTTGTTGCGTCTGTCGTTTTCAATTTAGAGTTTGAGATATCTATAATAATGGATATTTTTGCGTTAATTATGATAACATGTATTCAACGAACTATGGTATGTCCTTTATTAACCCACACACTATTCTGTCTCTCAATGTGGGTGGATTAGGTTGCTGCGATTTTCATTTCTCCATTGAATATTATTTCGGCAAAGGCATAATGACAACAACAACAATGCAACAAAATTTAATAATTATATACCACGATTCAGAAGTGTTTGATGCTGCGGCAACTACAGCCACACACGTTCGCGGCTATACAATATACGTACATACATACACATGCACACGCACACATACACACATATAAAGACACACATACACACCTCCGCACATACACACAGAAACACACGCCCATATATATATATATATATATATATACACGAGCACGTGTGTATACATATACACATACATCTGAGTGTGTGTGAGTGTATATATACAAACATATACATACATATATATGGTGCTATTAAGTTAGACATGGCCTGGGAAAAATACTGGCCGAAACATATCAAAGTTATCAAAGTTATCAAAGTTATATATAACTTAGATAACTTAGATCGGATTCGGCCATAATCGGCCCAGGCCATGACTAACTCAATAGCACCACCTGCAGAGGTCTTTTAGTTATTTTTATCGGGGCACCATGGACCACTCAAGTAGAGAATTGTTGTTAGCTGAGACGTATCCAGGTGTAG
>JAOPUL010003754.1:6366037-6376777 GCA_027564515.1 Octopus rubescens | reverse complement strand
GAGGCCAGTGTCTGTTCTTAAGGCATCAATGTATGTCAACCTCGGTCTCCCTCTTTTAGTGTGTCCGTGCAGGGGCTTCCACAGGAGCACTGAGTGCAGTGTCAACTCTGAATGTCGGTGAGCATGTCCAGCTAACCTCAGTTATGACCAGTTTAAAATACTAAAGGGTTAAATTTAAAGTATCAACTTAGTTTAAATTTTTATCAACTTTTATGTATTTGTATGTTCAAGTTTTATTAGTGATATGAAATAGTGGCTAAGTCCAGTGGAAAGAGAAAAACTCCACAAATGAGGAAGTTGAAGTTTCAGAGTTTGTCTAACAAATGACTGACCTAAGACCATGGAAGAGGAAAAATAGCCATTTTAAAAAATTACTCCAGAACTGTTAAATTCACTTGTCATTTCATTGTGTATGTGTGTCAAAATTTTCAGCATACCACTGTAGCCTGGTCACTGTGGAATTGTGTCTAGGACTAGATTTTAGTTGTGCTTTTAAAATATTATGGCAAAGACAACTGGCAGCAAAAATATGAATCACAAAAATGTTTATGGTGCTGATAACACGAATGTCGTGGTTGTGGGTTCATGCCTCACTCTAGCCATTGGTTTTATAAATACAGGTGTGGCTGAGTGGTTAAGAAGCTTGCTCCCCAACCATGTGGTTTTGGGTTCAGTCCCACTGCATGGCACCTTGGGAAAGTATCTTCTACTATAGGCATGGGCCAACCAAAGCTTTGTGAGTGGATTTGGTAGACAAAAACTGAAAGAAAGCCATCATATATATGTATATATATATATATGTGTGTGTGTGTTTGTGTGCCCCGCCCCCACCGCTTGACAACTGGTGCTGGTTTATTTACATCCCTGTAACTTAGCAGTTTTGTATTGGGGTTGATTTGTCCAACTAAACCCTTCAAGGTGGTGCCCCAGCATGGCTGCAGTCCATTGATTGAAACAAATAAAAAATAAAAGATATGTTCACCCACATGTTTAAGAAGGACAAATGACTAAGTAGAGGTTAGCTCATGACTCTCAGTTGGTCTTCTCTATTGGTATGAATGCGCATGTTTATTTACACATAAACAAGGTCTTAACTGAAATCGTTTTCTAAGTATGTGTTTATTCAAATGTGCATACACAACCTACTTGAGTGAAATGCACTATGTGTATACACAGTGATAGGAGTAGAGACTGCAAATATTGGTTTCAAATTTTGGTACAAGACCAGCAGTTTTTGGGAGGAGAGGGCCAAGTCGATTAAATTGACCCCAGTGTTCAACTGGTACTTTATCGACCATGAAAGGATGAAAGGCAAGGTCAACCTCAGCGGAATTTGAACTTAGAATATAGAGACAGATAAAATTCCGCTAAGCATCTTTCCCAGCGTGCTAACCATTCTGCCAGCTCACTGCCTTAAGGACTGCAAATATTTCTGCTTTTTTTTTTTTTATTATGTACTAGAAACAATCTAATGTTCTAAATGATTAATAATCTAATCATCTTGTCACTATATTTACTGGTTCAAATGTAGCAAGGTGGACTTTCACCTTTCATTTCTCATGGGTTAATATAAAATACATACTAGATATTTGCTGGGTTGCATCAATTACCCATATTCCTCTCTGGCTGTGACTTGGCAAAGCTGTTAGTGCATGCTTTTGTATCATTACAGCTGAACAATAGTAATGCATTTCTCTAAGGCTATCACCTGCCTGGACATCAGATCAGAAAATTTTAGTAGCTCAGGTAAGGAGAAGGAAATTTAACCACACCCCAGTGAATATAAGGGTTCTCTACTAGCCATACCCCTGTGAATATAAGGGTTCTCTACTAGCTTCATGTAAAGGCCCATATAACATTTAAGATCTTATGACTGACACTCAAAGCTTTACTTTGGATTGCTTCTCAATACATTAGTGAACTACTTTATGATAAACGTCCAACAAATTATTTGAAATCGAGTAGAAATGAACTCCTCATGGTACCAGGAATTAAAATAAAGAACTGTGGTGATTAGGACTTTCTCTAAGTCAGGACTTGTTCTCTGTAATGAACTTCCTTTGTGTGTACAAACTGCACCATCTGTGCCAGCTTTTCAATCATATCTGAAGATCTATCTTTTCAGAAAATACCAACAGAGACTGAAGTCATTGCCAACTCTTACTTTACTTGCTGCATCATTGTACATAACTTGTTCAAGCTATGTACAAGAATGTCTGCACATGCCATTCACCTACCCCTAGTTTCCTCAGTACCCACCAGATAACTGATCATGATACCCTGTCAAATACTTTTCTCCAAATCAACAAAAGTCAGGTATAATAGTTTATTCTTAGCCTGGTATTTCTGTAATTGCCTCACGAGGAAGATTTTGTCTGTGGTGCCTCTTCTGGGGACAAAGCCTCACATCCAGGTCTAACTGCATCACATCCAGGTAGACTCATGGATCAATTGGGCTATGGCTTTCTCTGTGACTTTCATAACTTGATCTACAAGTTTGAGTCCCCTATATTGTTGCTTCTCTCCAAGGCATCACCTTTGCCTTTGTAGCAGTTTATTAGAATACTGCAACGCCAGTCATTGGGAATGACACCCTCCTGAATGATTATATTAACTATTCAAGTGGTAATCTCGTATCCCACTTCTCCAGATATTTTAAGCATCTCTGCAACTATCCCTGATGAACCTGTGGCTTCCCCCACCTCTTCACATCCTTGATCACTTTATCATCACACTGCTGTTAACTTGAATCACTGTTTCTTCTATTAGATCAGCATTGGGGTAATCCCTGTTTATCCCATGCATTCTCCACATTAAACAGCTTTTCATTATAGCACTTCCATGCCACTTTCTTTTGTTCCATATCAATGGCAAATTTGCTGTCATCATTCCAAACACACTTTTCACCAATGACAGTTTCTCTCTTACACATTGTCTTGCAATCCTGAACCTTTCTCACCTCTGATCCTCAAGTTGCAGAACCTGTGCAAATCTCTTTTCTGCTTCATCTTTAGCCAAGTACACCTCATGTCTAGATGCCCTTCTAGTAGTACTCCCTGCTACGACCATCCTTCCAGTCTCACCAAGCTTGTCTCTTATCCTTGACTGCCCTATCAACCTTATTGTTCCACCGCCATATTACTTTTGGCTTGGCTGGGACTTTGCTCCAGCCACATATCAGATTTGTAGTCCTTATCTTGTAGAAAATCCCAATCATCTATTCTACTAGTATCTAAATCTCCTCCCCTACAGTCATGAATGTCGTTTAGAATTTTTCTAAACCTTTTCCCCCTGATTACTAGATCCTTTAATTTCCAAACCTTCCTTTTGCATGCTTGTCCACCTATCTCTGACACAGAAGTCACCAGCCATTAATCCATGTTATGTAGGGCATTCTTTGCTAGGAAAGGTTTTGGTATTCACAATAAACTTTCTGTCTTGTTTCCTGGTGAGATTGTAACCTATCTGACTTGTGTGTTCACCAGATTGGTAGGTGATGAGGTGGTTGGATGGTTTCTTAAAGAGTGTGTTGCAAATTGTTAGATTGGTTGCATCACATTTCAGAAGTTTTTGTTGCATTTCTCAAGTCATAACCGTAGCCTCTATGTATATCACAAAAGCCATCAATGTGTTGACCATCATGTCCGTTGAAGACACTAGCTACAATAATGAGGTTGCAATCTGCAGAAGGGACTCATAAAAGCGATCCTTCTGGCAGTCGCACCTGTGGGGTATATGCTGAGATATATGTTGCCTATAATTAGTCTTAACTTAATTATCCTATCACACACCCTGATTACCTCTATTACTTTATCTATCCATCTCTCAACTAACAGTATACCTATGCCACCGATGATCACCCAGAAGAGTTTGAACTGCTGTTTTCTACCCAAGAGGGGTTTGGTTGAAGATCCCTTCCATCTTACTTCTTGCACACATCACACTCCACTATCTTTGCAATCTTACTAGACCTACATTTAAAGTCGTCGCTCTGATTTGATACCTACCGAAGAAAGCGGCTAGCCTTCTTTGGTAAAGCTGCTTGGTTCTTTTTTGTTCACAATCTGCCTGTGTCTGTACCTGTGAGGAATAAGAGAAGTCAAACTACCATCTGCTTTGCCAGCAGATGGTAGTTTGACTAGCATGATTGATTTCCCCTTTCATTAAAATTGCCATCATTTATTCATTTACCTATTCTCCAACACTTGTACATGCAACATCAGATGCCATTCAAATGATTTTTGCTTTTCAACAAATAAAAATAAAATCATAAAATAGAAGTAAAATAAGTAGATGGGATAGGCTTCCAAATACCCTAATGCAATGATGAGTGGCTTTGCTGTCTGTCACAGGCAGGGACCCAGTGCCAAGGTAGTTGCACATGTTTATGGAGTGAAAATTTGAATACCATGACACAATAGGGAATGGGTGGGGAAGGCTTGCTGCTAAATGGGGACGAGAAATGAGAGAGACTTCCAGTATAGGTGATAGGGTAGGTAATGGTGGGTGCATTGTGAACAAACCGGCCACACATCTCATGGGGACAAACAAAAGACAGTCTTGTGGGCGAAACTGAAAAAGCCAACAAACTCATGAAGGAAAGAGAAAAACCAGAGATTTCATTTAAGTAGAGGAGGGATATGGGTTTAATAATAATAAGTCAGAAGGTAAGGATGATGAAACTAAAAGAAGAAAGCAAGAAATAGGAAACATTGCATAACATAAAGAGAGAGAGTTTGAAACAATTATACACAATGGGCTTCTTTCAGTTTCCGCCTACCAAATTCACTCGCAAGGCTTTGGTTGGTCCAGGGCTATTGTTAAAGACACTTTCCCAAGGTGTCCCGCAGTGGGACTGATATGTGGTTAATGAGAAACTTGAACCCCCACACACATTGACATATGAAAAGAAAAGACAAAACAAAAATATTTTTTAAAAATTATTTTTATTATTTAAATTTGTAAAATTTTTGATATCAACAAAAATAAAAAGAAAAACTGACAACAGATTTTGTGTGAGAAAAAAAAATAATATGACAGTCTTTAATTTTTTTTTAATACTAGAGAAATGAGACATGATAATTTACAATGGCTTCTGTTCAAGTATGGCTGCAGCATTAAGAAACAGTTTGTCCTTCAATAAAGAATAACTATCTAAATGGAGGTGGTGATCAGTGTCTTTATTATTAGTAGACAGAACGTTGCTCTTCACCGGATATGGAACATTTCAAATGCCAAAGAAAGAGGCCTTTGTGTGGTTGCTTGACCTACTAGAAGTAGCAATCAAACCTCCCTTGAATCACACACCATGCCGTCTTTAAGACGGAAAAAGAAGAATGTGGACCTAGGTGTGGAATGATCAAGGCTTGAATGCTTTTTTTGCTCTTAGGTCTGTTCTATCAGGATCAACCTGCGGCTTAATAACTAACAACAACAACGTTCAACTTTCAGAAATTCACCGGATTTTTCACAACTTTTAACTGACTAGACATGGATTCCTCGTAATGGCACTGAATCTACTAAGTCAAACCACCTACCGATTTAGATGTGATTAAAAGAAAAACATAATCTTTCCCGTTCTCTCTGTTCACATCTAACTCACCAATATATTGCTATGAAGTAGAAGTGATGTTTTGAATGGAATGTTAACCCAGAGGGGAGAGAAAAAAAAAATAGTAGTAATAATCGTTATAAATAACCAACACCCTTTTTTCTCTATATTTTCTTTGCTCGCAGACAGTCGACAATTTTAATCTCCATGCAACTATATTTAGTTCTACCAGACCGAAGAAAAAAATTCAAGAAATAAGTGGTAATTTAAGGTAAGGTGAGGCAGAAAAGATGCAATTTGCAACTGGATCAAGTTCTGTACCCAATGCAACAGTGAAATGTTAATGTGAGTGGATCTTTGCTTTTAACTGATGCACATTTATAGTGCAGATTTTTACACTTTAAGAGTGCAGCAAACATATGATTTCCACTTCAGCAGCGTTCACATTTCACCCTGTTGAAAATCCATCCTTGCTTAAAAAGAAAACTACAGCTGGCCTGTTATCTGCTAGATCAATCACCATGTTATATTATGTAATAAGCAATCATCTAAGTGTAGCTACAAGAAAGAAAAAAAAACATGATCTTACATCTTGCTTAAATAGCTTGAGTACATTAATTTCATTCAAGTGTATATATATATATATAACCCCAGTAAGTGTGAGTATATTCATTGTACAAATATTCATTTGACACTTATTTTTTTCTTTTTCTAATAATATAGTTTCCTGAATAAAACATTTGCGTGTGTGTGTAGTTGAAGGACACCTCATATTAGACCAAAGTGAAGTCACTTAAGAGTAACTGATTTTTTTTTACTGGCCTGTGTTGTAGTAGTAGCAAGCAGTGGTAATAGTGAATAGGAACAGCAATTTAATTTAAATAGCCAAGTATGTACATAGTTTTAATCTCCATCTCTTTATTTCTATATCTATCAGATAACAAAAGGCAGCATAGATTCATCTTAAATAAGATATGGCAACCACTTTACAGATTAGATTCATAATTGCATAGCAATTGCATATGGCTATATCATTGTGTCATGAAAGATTCTAAACATGGAAACAGTATAACTTCACATGAGAATAAATAAGTGAGAGTTTGGTAGCAGAGATTCAATTTCCATGGAGTAGAGATAGTTATACCGGCATTAGAGGCCAAGTTAGCCCCATATATATATATATTATATATATATATAGCGCTATGGAATGGTGGAGCAAATCACAAAAGATTTATTTGCCAGTAATATTATTTCATGTTAAATAGAGTATCAAGGAAAGTAACATACCAGAGAGCATATCTTTTGTTCATTGGTTAACTATCACTTTAAGACACAAATAATTTGTCCATTGAAGCACATGAACCAAGAATATATATACATACACACACACACACACACATACATGCTTCAATAAAGCCTAGAATGGAGATTTACTAAAACACTGCTTAAAAGTTTCAACTGTCCAACGACAATTATTCATTATTGATTTCAAAACAGAAGTAACTCAGAATCAATCAGTTACTTTGCAGCAAGTAGTCTTCACACTTGCTTGTTAACCATAGTGACAACAGGACTTCACGCATGTGCACCCTGCATGCAGAGAGAATTTGCTGGGTCAACATGAGGTCTTTGAAATACTGTGTGATGATGATGATGATGATGTCTTAACAAAAACCACATAAAACTTTGATCTAAATTTCTCTCACATTATATGCTGTCACATCTACTACACACACATTCCTACGAGTATTATTTACTTTATTTGTTGTAATTGGACATAAATACTTTGTGTGTTAATTACTAAATTTGTATCAATCCACACACAACACATAACTGATTTTTCAGATCACTGAAATCTTATTTTTAATCTGCTCCCTGGTTAACTACTAGTTACAAAACCACAACATAAAATAAATAAATAAATAAAATAAAACAATAATAATCCTTTCTATACTGGGCACAAAGGCCTGAAATTTTTTGGGGAAGGGGAGTAGTCGATTTCATCGACCCCCAGTTCGTAACTGGTACTCACTTTATCGACCCCGAAGGATGAAAGGCAAAGTCGACCTCGGTGGCATTTGAACTCAGAACGTAAAGTTGGAAGAAATGCCGCTAAGCATTTTTCCCCGGCGTGCTAATCCTCCCAAGTTTCATTCTGCACTTCTATCAACTATTTCTTTCAGTAATATCTCTTGCTACTATCAGAACTTTTCTTCCAGAAATATAACATTTTTTTTCTGAGATTCATCATAGATTTTTCATTCTTATTATTTGATTCTATTTCATAAAAGCAATTTACACACATGAACAAGATCAAAAGACCAAAATGCTACAGTAAACTACAAGAGAGAAGAACTAAATTTACTTTACCACCTGATTCACACACACACACATATATATATATATATATGCATGCAATTCTTGACCCTGCCCCCTTCCTATAAACTCCTTGTTAACTCCTCTCACTGCAGTTTTAATGTCAAACTAATATAATTAAAAAAAAAAAATTGCCATTTCCGATAGAGTGTATATGTGTTGATGAATGTGTATGTATATAAACATACACACACTCATTCTCCAGATTAGTTTAATTTTATAAGGGACTTTTTTTTTTCCTCTTTAAACAGAAGCAAACATTATTTGGAAGTTCCATAAACAACAACAAAAATAAAAAACTATATACAAAAACAACTGTATGTATATGTGTTAAAAAATACACATACATATACTCTTTTTACAAAAATAGAAATAAATAAATAAAGAACTCTAAAACTGAAAAGGTTTGTGTTGGTCCCAAAAATGACACACACTGTTCTGGGAATCAGGAGTAACTGAGACAACATGGTCACCATCTTTATGGGCACCAGAAGGATTCTGTTTGGTTATCAGTGAGAATATCTCATTCCACAAGGGACGAAGATCAGCTTCAGCATTTGTTATTTTTGACGTTTTGGTGGAGAGTTCCTTGTGTAAATTACCAGAGCACAGAAATGGTGAGCTGTGTTTTTTGTTGTTGTTGCTGTCGCTGCTGCAGCCTTGCAATAGAGATGTTCTTGGAAGAGAAGCCAAATAATAGTTTGGAAAGCTAGCACTATCTAACAGTTTCTCTGTCTGACACATTTTGATATCAAATGCCATCTCGCTGACAATATCAGCTTTGGTCTTTGTTCTACCTTCTTGTGTGTAGAATTTCATAGCTTGTTGCATTGTCTTTGGTTCCATCTTGAACAGTTGGCCAATACGTTTGGCATGGCTGTTTAACCTGTCTTTGCCAGTACCACAGAAATGGCGACAAACTTGTCCTGGAAATAGAAAAGATGACAAAATTTTACATACATACATATATTGACATATATATATACATACATATATGTGTGTGTGTGTGTGCCATCCCAGATGTCAGATTTAGATGCCCTACTAAATGGTTTAGTATCTAGTAGCAAGTTGTATCAGATTTCGGCTACTTCATTCATAGCAGAATATTTTACAATAAACAGCTGCTGTAGAATAAATTATTATTCCTGGGTTAGTCTAAGCGATTAACAAAGCCACAACCCATTAGCATTCAGATTACTCTGTCAAATGTAATACTAATTTATTCACATTGTTTTGAGTTAATCATGCATTACTTCATACCTTTCGATAATGTTTATTTTTAGAATGACATTTTTAGGGAATGTTGCAAGAAGCCAGATCAGGCTGGTTTGAACATAAAACAGGTAAGATATTACAACCAGTTTAAATGCTAGAGGATTAAACCACCAGATTTAATATATATATATATGTATGGATATGCCGGTGACATGTTAAAGGAACCTGGTACATTCTCTGGAGTGGTTGGCGTTAGGAAGGGCATCCAGCTGTAGAAACCAGGCCAAAATAGACTGGAGTCTGGTGCAGCTCCCCAGCTTGCCAGTTTCCAGTCAAACCGTCTAACCCATGCCAGCATGGAAAACAGACGTTAAATGATGATGATGATGATGAAAATACAGATCCCACATAGAGGATCATTGTGCCTACATCAGGTGATACTCACCAATAAAAACAGGAACATTGGGTTGTTGGAGATTAGACATTTCTTCCTTCTCATCGAAGAACAAATTATTTTCTGAAAAGAACAAGATGTAAAAGTTAGAGCGATCAAGTAAAAAAAGAAAAGAAAAGAAAAGAGAAAGGAATATGTGGGGCAGGCGGACATTCAGATCAAGAAAACAATGGAAGGTTAAAATATCAAAACTCACAGTAAGTAACAAAAGGTGTGTGGTATTGAGTAAACATCATGTGAGATGTATCAATCTAATACCACCTGGCCTCAAGGACATACCTGCCCTGAAGTTGATCGGTAGTATTGCATACATTTACCACAAGACACGCCAGACTAACGTCACAGGCAGTCGAGTCAGCTATGTTATATCCAACACCACTTTAGCTCCACCTCCCATGTCAAAACACTGGACAGGACAGGACAGCTTCTATCTCATGAGTTGGCACCATACAGCTCGGTTAAGTTAAGTTTTCGCACCACCTTCTAATTGGTCTTGAACCTGCTTCCCTGCAACAAGAGACCACCAAATACCTTATCCACTGAACCAATTAAAAAAACAAACTCAAAGGAATTATAAACCACACAAATAAAACAGTTTCTCTCTTACTTACCATCAATAATCAGTGCTAAATTGTGGTGGTATGGATGTAAGTACTGCTTTAGCTCTGCATGGAGAGAGCCTTGTTTCTCTGGTTCACTCACAGAGAAGCTTTCAATTATTTGTCTTGTGTCCATTTCCTTCAAGCATTCGACATCGTTTTGGCATGTGGTCTTTGATAAAGCTATGTTGTTGAGGTCCTTCACATCATCCAAAGTTCTAATGGGCAGCCACGCAGGATCAACAGCAAACATTCCTTGAAACAGGGTCTTGGATTTCGGGCTTTTAAGTAGACCCAATAGAGTCTCGGTACCACTTGACTCGCCATACACAATTACCTTAAAGCAAAACAGACCATTCTTGTATTAAAACATCATTATATCATATTTTCTACAAATATATAACATGAAATATCCTAAAACAGTCTTCCTTTTTCTACTTTAATCTCTTCAATTCTAGAAAGATCTTGCAATTACCTTAAAGCAAAACAGACCATTCTTGTATTAAAACATCATTATATCATATTTTCTACAAATATATAACATG
>JAOPUL010003754.1:6171945-6183959 GCA_027564515.1 Octopus rubescens | reverse complement strand
TTCAAAGAGAGTTTGCCGTTCATCTATCTCTCTCCTGTGTGGCTTGTGTCTGGGACATTGTGAATCACAACTGTCCGACGAACGGGAACGTGAAACTCTGAGTAACAGTTTGTGATGATATTTTTGCAGCTTTACTAAAAGCATATTACTCTACCTTTGGTATTCGAGTACTATTTTTCTCCACCTTGTTTTGCACTCATGTGCTTACCCTCATATGTGTGTGTGCATGTGTATATATATATATATATAAATAAATATATATATACACACATAATATGCCCAACTATTATCATTTTATTTCACACTCATTAGAAATGCCCTGGGGAAATGTATGAATATCACCAAGCATCATCTCTCTCTTCTCTTTGACATTTTTGACTTCCCTATTTTCTTATTGTTTCGAGTCACAGATTAAAAAACTATGAATTTTCTGTTAATTACATTCCTAATTTAACCATAGCTTTTTGAAATAGAACTTATTCGTTAAAAGTTATGCCTCTGAAGCAGATTACATCACCCTTAAATCTAAATATCTTTAAAGAAATTTGGAGTCGACGTAGTTGTTGGCAAGATTATAGTTGTCAAATTATAATTTAAAAAAAAAAATAATTTACAATACCAATTTGCTTTTAAAATCAAAATCTAATTTAATTAAATTAACTAACTATTGATGCTGGCATGATCATAGGAAAAAAATACTGTTTTAATAGCCAAATCTTATTTAGTTTGCTAACTGTCGCTGCTAACAGTTGTATGATGTATTTTACATATCTGGTTTGCATTAGGTATATAACTGCTAAGAACTACAATGCACATTTCAAATTAGTAGTTAAAAATATCTTCCCCGGCTGCTGCCTGCTTTTACAATATAACCTGATTTTCTTCAATCTAAGCTCTTTATTTTTCTTTACTCTTAGTGGCTGGGTTTCAAGTTTCCTCTAGCTGCTTGGCACATTTAGCTAGAAACAAGAACAAGCTGCTGAACTTAAAGAAATAGGTCGTATAGCCTCCAACTTTAGTAGTTTTCATGAGTAACATTAGTATTTAGGTCATTGTGAGATTGTTTTAAGAGTTACAAGTACATGCCAAAGATTTTCTTTTAATGACGTGTTACATTTGAAGAAAATACTGAACATGGATTTTTTTTAATGACCTTAGTCAGAAGAGAAAGGACAGCACCATTCAAGGCCTTGATGGAAGTTTTCTTTAGGCTGGAGACCTTGCACAAATGCTAGCAATAGAGTTGGCTCTACTAAAGACATACCCAGGTGATAGATGAAGTCTACCACCCCAGCAAGGGTGGTAGACAACAGCAAAGCTCCCTCAAGTGGGCTTCTGTATAGTTTACATAGTTTCAGTTTACAAAATTCTACTCTTATAGTATTGGTTGACTCAAGAGTTCATTAGAAGACACTTGCCTAGGGTGGGTTCAAACCCACGACTGTGTCATTGCAAAGTGAACTTCTTAAAGTATCTGCCAAAACTTTACTTCTGATATTAGCCTTACTGCTTAATCCTTTAGCATTTAAACTGGCCATATCAGGTCTAAAGATTCTACCTGTTTTATGTTCAGATTGGCTAAATCCAGCCTCTCACACCTACCCTACAAGGTCATACTAGAAATAGACAATCCTATCAAAATCTCAAAGCCATGGGAAAACCAATGATTAATTCAAAACAATGTGAATAAATAAACGGGTTAAACTTGTATTGCACTAAAGAACAACTTCATTCTAAAACAATCCTCCTCAGCACAACTGAAGAACTGTGGTTTTGAAAGTAGCTGAATAGCTATTACTTCGTTCTTCAAATACTTTAACTTTATATCTTCACAAAATACCTTAATCACATACCTTAACTAAATATCTGCTAACATACCATGAAAGTTTTATCAAATGTATCAGTTGTGCTTTGAATTTAAGTAGCACTTAACAGCATATCTTTAGCCCTTCCCTACCTTCTTTTCTGCTCTGTCACTCTTACTGTCCTACTCTTCAGTTGCTGTTCTTTTGTTTTGTTGCTGCCTTATCTCTTCTTTCATCACTCCCTACCATCTCTTACTCTCACATTCTATTTCACCTATCTTCCCCTCATCATCATGCTTTCACTTTCCTCCTCCTCCTCCGCTTCTCTTTTTCACATTCCATTTCTTGCTCTGTTATATAGCTCATGCTATGCTATATCCCCTCTCCTCTCTCTACATTAACCATCCCCCTTCCAGATTGTGGCTACATACAGTAAGTGTTGGTGTAGCAGCAGTGTCTACCAGATTCATCAATAAAACTCATAGGTATGATATATACGTTAAACAAACCAATAAAGAAGCTCCCCCAATCTACAAAATAGCTGCCAAATCTATTTCAAACCTTGTCCAACTGTCCTGATATAGAAAAAGACAGATTGGTCATGGTTGGGACTCCTTTGATCATAGGTCAGCTCAACAACATTTGCAATAAAACTGTATTTGATATCCATAAAGAAACTTCAAAATTCTAGAATAATCAGTAACATCATATGCTGGAGCCAAGATATGCTAGAAAATGGTCCTCAATCACACCCTGCCATCTATAAAAAAAATGGAAGGACACATTGAGATACAAAACGGCTTTAAAGTCTTTGATTGCAGAGTCTACTTGGGGGTTAAACAACTGAAACATCAGTGAAAAACAAAGGAAATGAGCAATCACTGGTAGCCCTTCACCTGCCCATTGCAGCTTTTCGCTAGTCTTCCACAACACAAACTATAGAATGATGTTGTTCTGAATCACAACAAAAGGATCATACAACTTTTGAACTTATTTTTTTCTGGCTTAGTCAGACGAAGAAAGGCAAGGACTTCAAGATTGGTGTAGAAGGAAGGATGCACCTATGACTCATGGATTGTAGTACATCAAAATAATGAGTTGCTAGTTAACCTTCAAATTGGACAACCATGTCCAGATCCTTGCAACAGGATTGAGATTCTGCTGCAATCGATCCCTCAGAAACACTTCAAATGGGAGTTGAGCCAATGAAGAAGTTACTCAACCTGCAAGAAGTAGGTGTTAAATCTCATCAAATCATGCTGCACCATCTTAAAAATGAAAGGATTTATTGGGTAATGTAGTCCTAGATAGACAAATGATGGGGAAAGTTATGGCTGGAATGCCTTTGATCATGTCTACTGGATCAATGTTGACTTGGGGACTAAACAATAACCATTTCAATTGATGGTATAGTTCCTTATTGTCTTCCATCCCATCCTGTCTCCAATATTTGTCTTGCTCTGTTCTTTGGTTCAACTCTTTGGTGTCATGTCCTCTATCAATTTGCATTTCTCCATGTCTCTTACTATCTTACTCATGTTCTCTTACCACAGTTCTCCACTATATGTTTTGTTTCTATGTCTCTTGCTCATACATTGTCTATTCCCTCTTGTCCTCTAAACTGGAATGAACAATTTATATCCATTCCCTCTCCAACCTCTTTTACTTTTACCATCCATTTCAATATGCCCACTGACCTTATCGCTAAGTTTCTCTTACTGAAAACACGACATCATTAAGAGTGACTTAACTAAGACAATATAGAAGTTGATTTCGACCTTTCGATATTGTCCTAATTATTCTCACTCCATTTTTATCTTCACCTCCTATTGATCATGTCCTGTTTTTATACTTCCACATGATCTTGTCTTATTTCTGCTTCAGTGTCCTATTTTTATCGGCATTCTGCTTTGCCCTAGCTTGTCAAATGCTTTAACTTGTTCTATTTCTACCAATACTTTTTGACCATGTCTTAATTTTTACTATCATATAACTGTGCTATTTTTACTGTTACTTTACAGTATCTTACTTCTCCCTGTTTACTTTGTTCTCTCTCCTCTCCTGCCTTTGTGTTTTGCCATCAAACATTATCTTTGCTTGTGTTTATTCTCACTCACTATTGTTTTAATATTGTACCTTTGGTTTCTCTTCATGCTTATTCTATTTCTCTTTGGTTTTTTAATCTCATTTCTAAGTTCATTTATATTTCTGTCTACTCTCTCTTTTGAAGGTATCTGCCTTGAATTTCAGCCTATTTCTTTTCATTTTTGTCCTATTTTTTTATTTCCATTTTCTGCTTTAGTTCCTTTGATTTCTCTTATGCTGTTTATGCCTCTTTTTAATAGCCTTCTTTTCTCAATTGCTGTCATTACATCCACTTGACTTGTTTCTACTTCATGTTTCCATTTCTCCTTGTCAAACATTTTTCACTCTCCCTCCACTTCCACTTAGCCTTTTTACCATTCCCAGTTTCACCTCTTGTCTCTCTCTCCATTTCCTCTTCAATATTCAATTTTGTCTTACATCCACATCCTCTTGTCCTCTCTGTTTGGTTTTTATATTGACCACATTATTCTGCCTGTCTTTGTCCTAAATACATATATATATTCCTGTCTTGCCCTAAAACCTATCTCCACAGCCTGTTTCTTGTCCTATTTTTACAGTCTTCTATTGCTGTTTGTTCTGAATATTTATCTCCATTCCCTCTTGTCCCTCCTACTTCCTTTGTCATACATCATCCACTTCACTTTGGTATGTCACCCCTTCCCCATTATTCTATTTTTATTACTTTTGTCATCACAATTACCATCTCTGTTGATCCATTATTCACTTCCTCTTAATCTGTTTCTATTGCTCATGCTATTATATATTTCAATACTCTCCTATTTATACGTCTACATTCATGTTCTGATTTTGTACCACTTCATCCACTATTCCTTTGGTACCACTCTGTCCACTATTCCTTTGGAGGAACCCTATTTTAACTGCTTGTATTCACAATTGTACTCATTTGGTCTTTACCCAACATTCATGACCATAGATGAGAAAAGGCACATAAACCAAATTGAAGGTAGCAAGTTTGGCTATTTTACCAATGACTCTATTTTATTCCTCCGGCCATTTCATTTTTATTTTCATTTGTGCTGTTTTACCAATATTTCTCATTGTATTTTTCATTCACTTTTGTCTTATTGTTCCATATTAGTAGACCTACATTCATTGTCCTATTACAATTTCTCTTGTCCTATTGTCACTTTCACTTCTTTCGTCACTACATACTGTTCTCTCACAATCTTTTGCTGTCATTACTTTTTGTCCTATTGCTATATTGGCTTCTTTAGTTTCTATTTTTTCTTGTCCTATCTTTACCTCCTTTTGTTGTGTTACCATATAATCATGTCCTATTATTATATCTACTTCTGTTTCCATTGTTTCTTGTCCTCTCCCCACAATCCTTACATAATCAGTCTTCTGATCTGATTAACTCATCATCATAACTTTTAATCCTATCAAAATATTCTCTTGATCTCTCAAACCTTCTCCTTATCATCATGTCCTATTGTCTTATCACTGTATCCTCTCACTCTTTCTCTCTGTCTTGTGTCCCATCATCACATCCCCTTGACCTACCACCACACCCTCTTATCCTACCATTACATCCTCTTGTCCTACCTTCACATCCTCTTGTCCTATTTTCACAAAACTCACATTCCATTGCCTTGTGTTTCTGTTATCACAAATTCTTGTCCTATTACCAGTTTCTCTTATCATATCATGTCTTGTCCTATTGCCACATATCTTCATGTCCTATTACCACATATCCTCTTGTCCTATCACTACATATCCTCATGTCCTATCACCACATCCTTTTGTCCTATCACCTCACACTCTCATCCCACCACTGCATCATCTACCATATTTTTTGTTCTATTTCCTCTTCTGTTGAAATACTATTTCTTTATATACAATTATGCTAACTTTCTGTCTTCCAAATTTTTCACCCACTACCTTTATGTTATCTAATTATTGGTGACACTGTCCTAATTTTCATCTCCTCCTCTATATGACTTTAAATTGCATCTGGTAGCGGGACCCTAGATTGCAAGTTCTGGGATTTTGAGGAGTGTGGAACTACCTCTTAGCTACTATTGTTTCTAAGTCTACTTTGACCTGACCTAAGGTCCTAGCTTTGGGTTAATTAGTCAGAGGAATCTTGTTAGCCTGGAGTGAGAGTGGGGTGGGGTAGGGCAACCCTTCTAGGGGAAGGAAAATTGATTCCAACCATGGCAAAAGCTTTGAGAGTAAACTCTGAAACAAATTCAAACAGGAAGGTATTTGACCTCAAAATAAAATGCTGTGACTAAATACCATAGCATGCTTATGTGTGATGCTTTATTAATCCTACCATCCACACATTCACATTAACAGGCTTCTATACAATTCTCCACACATTTCTCTCTCTCTCTCTCTCTCTCTCTCTCTCTCTTATTTATATATATATATATATATATATATATATAATCATCATCGTTTAACGTCCATTTTCCATGTTGGCATGGGTTGAACGGTTTGACATGAGCTGTCCAGAATCCAATTGTCTGTTTGCCATGGTTTCTATGGCTGGATGCCCTTCTTAACACCAACCACTTTACAGTGTGCTGGGTGCTTTTTACGTGCCACTGGCACGGGTGCATTTATGTAGCACCAGCATGAGTGCATTTTACATGGTACCGGCACATGCAAAGGTCATGCTTGCATGTATGAATGGCCCCAATTTTATTTAGCTTGATGTGTCTTCTCAAGTACAGCAAATCACCACAAGTCCCGGTACCTCGTCATCTCCTCTGAGGATCAGTGTCTGAAGATCCTTTCTCACCACTTATATCTTGCATAAAAGTATAAATTTCACATATTATTCATACTTTTAATTGTGCACAAAAGCTGTTTCATTAAAATAAATATCATTAGATGTAACAACTAGACTGTTAGATGTCGTTATACACCACTGGTCACAATGCACTTTGCATTGTTGTAGATTTCAAATGATGCCACCCTGCTGGCTAGGCAGACAGGCCTATGGCATATAAGCGATTGAGATCACAACATTCTCCCTAAATAGGATGCCAGTTGGTTGTAGGGTAACTCCTTTACTGATGAGTGGACTGGAGCAATGTGAAATTTAGTGTTTTGCTCAAGAACACAATGCACTATCCAGTTTGGGAATCAAAACCAGTCTTGTGAACACCTAACCACTAGGCCATATGCCTTTCACATATATATATTATCGAACACACATACTCAATGTATGTGCTCTGCCTGTTCACTGGTCGACTGTAATTTGACGCGGTACTGGGTGTAAAACACCTGAAAGTCATAGACATAACAGGTGAGACAACTCACCACGAGTCCTATTCAGGAGCGACGGACATCAATGTTTCACCATTTTTGTGGCTTATCAACATCAGGTAACCAAACCGGAGGCGAATTGAATAGCCTGTCAATGACTATATGTAAAATGATGTAAAAGACCATCTGCTTGTATGCCCGAATGATACATATGTAGGAATAAATTAAAATATGAATTAGAAGCAGGGCGAGTGTTGCAAACATTCTCGAACACACATATTCAATGTATGTGCTTTGCTTGCTCGCCGGTCGGCTGCAATTTGATGCAGTGGAGATGACTCTCTCTCTCTCAAAGCGCTGGGTGTTAAAAACACCTGAAAGTCATAGACAGGTGAGATAACTAACCCTGGTCCCATTCAGGAGCGATGGACAGTGATGTTTCGCAAATTTATATATGTATATAATGATGATGTATAGGTTTGGTGATGCAAACAGGAAAAATAGAACTCAAAAACTTAAGTATATATATATATATATATATAGTCGTCATCATCATTATTTAATATCTGTTTTCCATTCTGGCAAGCAGGAGAGCTGTACCAAGTCCTAGTCTGATTTGGCTGGGTTTCTACGGCTGGATGCCCTTCCTAATGCCAATCACTTTACTGTATATGATGGGTGCTTTTAACCTGGCACCAGTATGTATATATATATTTTTATTAATATTTAGCGGAAGCAACAGAATGACTCAAGGGCCAATAGTTTCATGCGTTATCACTTATCAGCCTAGTTACAGATCATGGGGTTGTAAATTCACATACCGGTGATAATAGTAGTATCCCAGGAAAATACTTATCACCAGTATATAATTTTACAACCCTTCAATTTGCAATTAGGTTGATAAGTGCTAACACATGAAACTCTCAGCCCTTGAGTCACTCTGTTGCTTCTGTTTAATATTAATATATATATCATAAAAGGAGAAAAGCATAAATTTCATATATAGTTCATACTTTAGTTGTGCTTCACAGCTGTTTCATTAAGATAAACATTAAATGTATAATTACCTAATTGTGATACACAATTGATTTAATCTAATGTTGTTTATCTTAATGAAACAGCTGTTGTACACAATTAAAGTATGAACTATATGTGAATTTTATACTTTTCTCCTTTTATGCTAGATATGTTGCTCTTAAAGATTGTTTTAGCTCATTATTTATACACATGCTGCAGTGTAATAACATATTAAAGTTTAATGACCTGCTATTAATTGAGCTCTTAATTACTATGGATTTATTGTTTGATGTTTATACATCAATTCTCTGTTTGTCCATCTGCCTGTCACTGTCTCTCTCTCTCACATATATATATGTATGTATGTATGTATGTATGTATGTATGTATGTATGTATGTATGTATATATGTATGTATGTATATATATATGAAGTTAGAGAGTTGCTAGTCTCTATTAAATTTTAAAGTGAATGGGAGTGGTGACATTGGCATACTTAAGTGGGCCTACTCTAAATGTGCAGCTCTAGGTCAGAGACGATAACTGAGACTAGTTACTTTCCCTTTGGTAAACTGCGTTGTGTGTAAGGTGCCCTGAATAACTACGTGGTCACACCCTCATTTTATATATACACATATATATATAAGGCAGCGCTAGTGTTATCACACATTATCGACCGCACATACTCAATGTATGTGTTTTGTTGGTTCTCTGGTTCACTGTAGTAAATTGCCTGAAGGATGCACTGGGTGTTAAAACATTAGAGCACTTGTGTTTACAAAAAGCTGTTTTTAATTCGCTACTGAATATCATCTTGTGTATACATCGTTGTGGCATACCAGCAAATAGTTTTTACACTATTTATATATAGTCAGTGGAGATGTTGGACTCATGATCATAAGATTGTAATTTCGATTCCCGGACCGGGCGACGCGTTGTGTTCTTGAGCATAACACTTCATTTCACATTGCTCCAGTCCACTCAGCTGGCAAAAATGAGTAATCCTGTGACGGACCATCCTGGGTGTGTTTATATATATACGCCACAGAAACTGGCCCCATGAGCCTATATGACTCAGGAAGGATCTATATATCTAAGACACCTGTTAATTTGAAAAGTCAAAGTATATAAAAACATGTCCCCCCCCCCACATTGTTATAAACCTCTGGGTGTTTAGTGTCAATCCATTACCCTCTCACTTCAAACATGTTCTCAGACCGTTACAAAACTCTGATTCAATTACTGTTGATTCCCCCCCCCCCTCCTCTCACATCATCATTATTATTTTACGTCTACTTTTCCATGCTTGCATGGGTCAGATTTTTCTCTGGCCAGATTGCCCTCCCTGTCACCAACCCTCACCCTGATTCCACTATTCACATGAATAGTTAACCATAAGGTTTGTTTTTTGTTTGCTAACATCCAGCAACCACATTGTTGGCAAACCTTTGTGCCCGTGTTTTAATGGGATTGTGCATATTTATCCTATATGTGTGGGTGTATGTGTATACATAACATACATATGTGTGTGTGTATACATACAGACACATATTTTTTGTCATTAGTTAGCTATTCAAAGCTTGTCTGGTCCTCTCTTGAATATCAGAACAGTGAAAACAAACAAACAAAAGACATGAGAGAGCATTTATGAATAACAACTCTATCAAACCCATTTCATTAACAACCTAAGGGTTGTGTAATGGAAATGTCAGTGTTAACGAATCACCTGTTTCTGTGTCTGGCCAAATAGAGATATCGATATTAATGAATCACTTATCCATGTTTGATCAAGTAGAATTTTGTTTTATAGATATTTGAGTTGCAGTGAAGCATGGATTCGACCATTTAATTATTTGGATTGTTTCAGATCTGACAAGGTTTCTTATTCATAAAGGTATTTCACTGAATATGATTAAATCTAAATTTTGGCATGGTACAAACATTTTAAAACACTGGATCTCACTCATCTGAAAAGAAACTATGTGGATGTTTTTGATATTTTCAGTCAAAAGAAATTCTCTAAAACTGTTCTGATCCTAAAAGTGTTTTTAAAAAAAAAATTAAACTTTACCAAAAAATAAACAAATATTTTATAAATTTTATCAATTTTTTTATTAATTTCTTTTACCAAATTTGTTATTAAAAGGTAACCACACTCCAGATGGTGTCATTACTGTAGCATTTTTGCCATGTCTTAGAGAATATTATTGGTAATATATTATTTTGTTGTATCTTGGGAAGGTCAAAACACAAATAAGCACACACCACTGGTTCATTTCACTTTATTATTTGTCAATTGGTTAGTTAACTAATTGATTGTTTGATTAACCATTCAGTTAGGCAAACAACTGATTGATTGATTAAATCCTTTTGTTGCTATTTGCAGCTTCTTCAATGAGATGCCTTCTCTGCTCCAGGCTTGACCTGGAGTAGAGAAGGCATGTCATTGATGAAATCATAAATGGCAATGAAAAGGTTTTTGCCAACCATACTGAATGATTAATTAACCGAATAATTAATCAAACAATTGATTAGTTTGGTTAAATAATTAACCAATTGACAAATAATTAAAGAAGTGAAATTGAACCAGTGCATGTGATATTATTGGCATAATGACCCACCCATTGCACAACAAAATCAGTTTCAACACACAAGTTTACATCAAGAATCTTTCAAACCAAATACAAAAACGAAATATATTATCTCTTCTCCGCTCTAGTGGATCCATGAAGAGCATGCTCCATATTGCAAACTGATGAATGAGGTACAAGGTGGACTAGTGCCTTCTGAGATACAGTATTAATGGTGGGGTGCAAGGTACTTACTGTGGCACTCTGTCAGTTATGATGACTAGGGTTCCGGCCCGTTTGTGAAATTAACATGTAAGTGGCTGAGTACTCCACAGACACGCATACCCTTAACGTAGTTCTTGAGGAGATTCAGCGTGACAAAGCTGGCTCTTTTGAATTACAGGTACAACTCAATTTTGCTAGCTGAGTGGAGTGAAGCAAAGTGTCTTGCTCAAGGGTATAACTCGCTGCCGGGAATTGAACTCATGACCTTATGATTGTGAACCAAATACCCTAAACACTAAGCCACATGCCTTCACTGATGCAAGGTGGATTAAGCCAGTCAAACACCTTTAATCATAGGTCTGCTCAGTCTGGGGCAAAACCTACGGCCATACAAGAAGTGCAGTTTTTCATTGCAACTTCATAATGATCATTTTAATGTTCACTTTTCCATGGGTCAGATGGAATTTGTTGTGGCAGGTTTTCTAGTGGCTAAATGCTCTTCCTGTTGCCAACCCTTGACCATTTGAAAGCAAGGTAAATATTTCACCATAGCCAGACACATTTTCACAGAAGAAAAGAGAGACACTTGCTTGAATGATGGTGACATTCATTTATATCCATTGTGTGATATCAAAGCAAGAACACACACATACACAGGCTTCTTTCAGTTTCTGTCTACCAAATTCACTCAAGGCTTTGGTTGGCCTGGGGCTATAATAGAAAGCACTTGCCCCAAGATGCTACACAGTAGGATTGAACTTGAATCCATGTGACTGGAAACAAAATTCATAACCACACAGCCATGCCTTTAAAAAATTCCAACACTTTATAGGTGCAGACGTGGCTGTGTGGTAAGAAGCATGGTTCTGGGTTCAGTCCCACTGCGTGGCACCTTGAGCAAGTGTCTTCTACTATAGCCTCAGACCGACCAAAGCCTTTTGAGTGGATTTGGTAGACAGAAACTGAAAGAAGCCCTTCGTATATATATATGTATATATGTGCCGGTGATACACTCTCTGGAGTGGTTGGCGTTAGGAAGGGCATCCAGCTGTA
>JAOPUL010003754.1:6154333-6165749 GCA_027564515.1 Octopus rubescens | reverse complement strand
AACTGGGGTTGATGTAATCGATTACACCCCTCCCCCGAAATGGCTGGCCTTGTGCCTAAATCAGAAACCATTATTATCATTGTCCTAAGCAGAATGAGTGAGGCAGTAAGCAAAAATGCTTTGCAGAATTTAATTACACTCTTTTATTCATGTTCGGAATTGAAATCCTGGGGTCAATTTAGCATTTCATCATTCTTCCAAAATTCAGTAAAACAAAGTACAAGAAGGCAAATGTAATCAGTTTGTACTTTACCTCCAAGAATTTGTGGCCAAATTGTTTTGTGCCTGTCTTAGAAATCAGTGTCATTATTCTTCTTATTATTAAAACTTTTTTTTTTTTTGATATTAAAAGATTTGCATTGTTTTGCTTTGAGAATATGACAAAAAAAAAAAACAGACAAAAAACTTTGTAAACCAAAACTGTAAAAAAAAAAAAATCCAAAATATTTCAAAAAATTTCTCTTTAAAATTTCTGCAATTCTTTGACTTTTGTTATTTTTATATTTTTATATTTTTCTTCTACAATCTTCTCTCTACCAAGTGTTGTTCCTATTATTTTTACATTATATTTTCTTTTCTTATCCTACACATACACACACATATATGTGTGTGTGTGTGTATATGTATGTGGTGTGTATATGTGTGTGTGTGTGTGTGTGTGTATGTATATATATATGTGTGTGTGTGTGTGTGTGTGTGTATATATATATATATAAATATATTAGCCACAATGATGTGGAAGGACGCCGTATTGCTAGAAGACAGAGTCAAACTCCGTCTATCCTGTTTTCACAATATAGCGGGATCAATCTCCACGCGAAAGTAAAAACTGCCCCACAATCAAAACATGATGAATCCCCCGTAGTACACAGACTGCCCCATTCATCAAAATAATAATAAACCTTCAATTCTAATGCATTGCTAGATATTCTTTCATCAGTTATAGTACGCTGTGAATAAGTCACATATACACACACACACACACATTACACATAATCATATATGTTTCGCCCATATATATATATTTCCATTCCATAGGACATTCTTTTGTAGTTTACTGTAGTTATAAATTTTTAAAATCATCTCCGTTGCAAGTAAAATAAAGAATCATCTTAATGTATAGGTTAAATAGGCTTGAAGATAGTACACTGCCTTGCCTAACACCTCAACTTTCAATTCTGATGTTTTTCCTCGTTCACCTCTTATCACTTCTTACCATTTTGCATTTATTATTATTTGGTAATCACATATCCCACGTGCCGATAGACATTTGTTTGTCTTTGGCGTTTCATTCTGTCAGATGCCTTGTATAACCAGTCAATCATGTGTAAACATCGTTTTATGCCAAGAGCTCTTTTCAGGTTGTCCATCCATCCATTTTCTCCACCCACTATTCTTGGGAGGGTCATTGAGGTAGAGTTCCCAGGTCCTTCCTCCATAGGGTCCTATCAGAAGCAACCATCATTACACTTTCTGGCTGGATTCCCAGGTGTGACCAACTGAGATAATGAATATTACCCAACTATCTTGTTCTTGGTCTACCCTACATCTCCTGATCTCCTGCCAGTTGACTTGGCTTGAAGAATCCAGCTTGCCATTCCATTCCATGTTTGGGTTTTGTTTTCTATATTCAGAGCAGACCTCTTTGTTTAAGGTGTTATATTTACTATTATGTTCTTGTATTTCTTTCATTCTTTTTTATAAAAATTATATCGATTGACCCATTTTTACTCATTTTTTTTCTCTTTCAAGCAGTGTTTTATTCACTGACGTTTGTGTGCAAGTTTTGTGTCCTATTTACTGTCTGTTTCTTCTTTATCATATTTTCAATTATTGAATGAAAACTATTTGCGCACTCTTGTTTTGTTAACAATTTGTTATTGAATTGAACAAGAGATGTGCTCACAACTATTACAAGTCTTCCAGATTAATGACCGGTGCCACGTAAAAGGCACTCGGTCCACTCTGTGAGGTGGTTGGTATTGGGAAGGGCATCCAGCCGTAAAAACCTTGCCAAAACAGACAGTGAAGCCTGGTGCAGTCTTCAGCCTAGCCAGCTCCTGTCAAACCGTCCAACCCATGCCAGCATGGAAATCAGACATTAAATGATGATGATGATGATGTGACTGATACCCAGATTGAATATCTGCAAGAAAAATGTTAACGACGAAGCTCTAAATAGTTGCAACGGGCAAGATGTCGATGTTAACCAGCTTAACATCAATATCTGACATGTTAAGAGCCTACATGTATTTCACTGTGGTTGGACTGTTTGTAATGACCTTATTGAAGATATGTGGATGATAAATTCTATTCAAATATTTATACATTTGTTTGTCCTTCACAATTTATGCTGTGAACTCTGACATGTGAAACCTGTCAAATTTTTGTGGCAAGAATTTTATAGTTGGATTTTATAGCTGTCGTAATTTAGTATTTGTTAGTTTTGAAATATCCCTTTGATTGTAAGTCAACTCAGTCAAATCTGATATTGAGGTAAACAACAATTGCTTCAATACTTTGAATTTGTCTAAGTTTTCCCAGAATCATTATATATATATTAGTGTCTTTAGTGTTGGTGATTCTAACAGGCACACCTAGACATGTCTATCGATAGTGCCAACAAACATGTTTATAGTGTTTGTGGTTCTAACTTATATGTGTATTGTGTTTGCAGTTTTAACAGACATGCCAATAGTCTTGGTACATGTAATAGATATGTCTGTAGTGTTTGTGGTTCTATCAGACAATGTCTGTAGTGCTGAAGACTCCAACAGTCATGTCTCTAATAGATATGTCTATCTGTCAGTGATTCTGACAGACAGATCTGTAGAATTAATGGACGCCCGTTTATCACAGGTAAAATTCCAAGATGAGCTGGTGGCTCCAATTCATGACAGTTAGATGAAACGAGTCAATGTTAAAATAACATCTGGCCTTAGAAATACAACAAAATACTTACAGGAGATCTGAACCCACAGGCTAGCAGTTAGTTGTCAAGGGTCTCTATCTCCTTGAGACTTTTTTTTTTCCACCTGGCCATCTACAATGTCTTGCATTGGGGGTAAAAAGGATACTGGGTTTCAGTCTCTGACCTTACTTACCAACATTTAAATTTCAGTTTAGCCCCAAGTCAACTGTAATCAAACAGACAAACCTATATCATCAGTGACCATTCTGTCTTTTCCTTTTTTCAAGTATTTTATCTTGGACCATATTATCTAAAGACAGTATGGTGTGATTTGAGAAAAATTTGGCTGTTATTTTTAGCTAGTGACTCCCTAATTTGGCTTGCATGGTGTGATAAAGAAGGGTGAAATTCTTAATGCTTAATGGATAAGGCTGGTTTAAATGCTAAAGGGTTAAACAAGTCTGTTGTACAGTAAATTGCCACTTCTTGGTCAAGTGTCAACTTGGAGCCAAACATCCTGAGAAATGACTTCCTAAGTATTTCATTGCTTTAGAGTGCACCTTCCACTTAACATCTGAATACACTTGATATTGTCTTTTTTTAAAAATATGAGTGCTCCACCATGCCCACAGTCTTTGAGCTGAAACATATAAAAGAATAAAATAATAACATGATGTCTGGAAGCAAAGCAAGATTATTGCTTTGTTTCTACATTGTCTAGTCTTTCTATATTGTCTAGTCTTTCTAGGACTACATTGTCTAGTCTTTCCTTCCTTTTTTAAGACAGTAGGGAGTATTTAGCTACTATTTCTTGCAAGTGGAGCTTTAGGTAGATCTAACAACTGGTAGAATACTCGATTTAGCTCTATTTACCATTGTAGGGAGCTTATTTGACCATGATTGCAGCTGACTTGATTGTGTGTCTAATCTTTGGGAATGCAACTGACTTGCCAGCTCTAACAGTCGTGTTATTGTCTCTGTAGTTCTAATAAACATGTGAATGTCTCTAATAGACATATCTATAGTGTTGGTAACTCTAACAGATATGTCATTTATATTGGTGCTTCTAAGAGACATATCAATAATGTAGGTAGCTCTAATAGGCTTGGTAATAGAGTTGGTACCTCTATTAAACATCTATAGTGTTAGTGGTTCTAACAGAAATATCTAGTGCTGGCGGTTCTAACAGAAACGTCTATAGTGCTGCTACATTTGTATAAGCTTGTCTGTAGTGCTGGTGGTTCTAACAGATATGGCTACAGTGTTAGTACTTCTTAATATACAGGCTCATAGTTTTTGTAGCTCTATGTCTGGCAATAGTGCTGCTGTCTGTAATAGGTATATCTATAGTATTGGTGGTTCTAATAGACATGCTATATTGTTGATAACTCTAACAGACACATCTATATTGGCTGCTGCTCTAATAGACCTGTTTCTAATGTTACCAGCTTAAATAAACATGCCAATAACTCTAATAGACACATCTATTTTGTTGATAGCTCTAATGCAGTGGTTCCCTAGCTTTTTCGAGCTGCTGCCCCTTTGGTGCCTGGACCACAAACGTAGACCACCCCCTGCAGCACATTCAAATCAACTGTTTTTCACAAATAAAACTTAACCTAATTAACTCATTATTTTGTTGTTTTTACATCCATCACCCCCCCCCGTTTGTTCACCCCATTATCGCCCCCACTTTTCTTCAACACCCCCTGGATCTTTCCAAGAGGGCAGTACTGCCCACTTTGGAAACCACTGCTCTAATGTGTAGTGTTACTTGCTCTAATAGACATACCAATAGTGTTGTTGATTCTAACAGCCATTGAATAGTACTGGTAACTCTAACAGGCATTTCTGCAGTGTTGGTCATGTCAATAGTGCTGGAAATTCTAACAGGTTTCTCAATAGTATTGGTAGATATATGATGTTTTGTACCTTATTGCTTCAATGAGTATTAAAGGTTTGGCCAATTTAATCTATAGTTTTAGTTCCATTTCTGTGGATGGTGTCAAAATTTGTTGAAGGAAATTGGCCAACTACTCAAGTGTCTGATATATATGGCTTGGACCTTGATGTAACTGGAAGAATTCCTTGTCGAGTAGTTTGTTTGTAATTCAGTTGCTTTTTCTGGTAGCACACAGTCAATTCTGATTTAACGACAGGACATATTGTAAAGACCAGCTATGTTCGCCAGTTTGACAACAGCTAAAATTGTTGAGTTCAAATATCAGTCAACTTGACTGCAGTCATGATGAGACATGATCATCACTGCTCTTTACAATGGTGGATCAGAGCAACATTGAGTTGCACTTCAATAACTGTTTGATCCACTTAATCCTTTAGTGTTCAGATTATTCTGTCGAATGTAATTCTTATTTATTCAGATTGCTTTGAATTAATCATGCCTTATCTTGTAGCTTCAAAATAGCAATGATGTGATTGTTTATTTTTCCAATGACATTGTAGGGTAGGTGTGAGAGGCTAGATCTTGTAGAATATTTTGTCCTGATATGACCGGTTTAAATGCTAAACTGGCCATTTGAGAACTAAGCATATCTATATATTTATGTTAATGGGTTTGGTCTAGAGGAAAGGATTGTGGCCATGGCACTTGCAGGCTCTTTGAGACCATTTGGTTGTGTCAGTTCCAGGTTAGCTCTGATTGAGCAAATTTGTGATCAAAGCTATTCCAGCTGTGTCTATCCTAAGTTGTTATTTTTTTGTTAGGAGTGGTTGTTATAACAACCACATTATCTAATACCCTTCCTTTTTATAAGATAGTGTGTTATTCGAGAGAGATTTGGTTGTTATTTCTAGAAGGTTAATTGATCATATGGAAGGGGTTTTTTTTCTAATTTTCCAAGCAAAATTAATTAGTTGCTTGATCAGGTGTTGCTGTGTAGCCCCAGGTCATTCCTAATCCAATCATGATGAAAGACATTCCAGCTGTAACCAGCTTGTTTTTTTTGGGTGGGGGTGCACTCCTGGCACTGCACAAGGACCACATGATCCAATGTCTTTCCTTTTTATAAAATGCTATTTGATTTGAGGAAGATTTGGTTGCTATTTCTAGCAGGTTCAATGCCTTCTGTAGAGGCTTCTTGTTGGTTTTCTTAATCTGTTGTGCCAACTCCAACCAACTCAACTGTCTCTATTTTTTAAAATTATCATTTGTTAACGTTTTAACATACAGATTACTCTGTCAAAAGTAATGCTTTTTTATTCACATTGTTTTGAATTAATTATGCATTATCTCATAGCTTTGAGGATTTGATGATGTGATTGTTTATTTTTAGAATGACATTGTAGGGTAGGTGTGAGAGGTTAGATCTGGCCAATTTAAATGTAAATCAGGCTGAATATAAGGGCCAAATATGGCCTGTTTAAATGCTAAGGGGTTAAGTTGTTTTTTGGTGATCAATCTTTTGGTTTCAACTCTGAGGTACTTGGGGAGTTTTGAACTGGCAAACAAAATTATCCTGATTTCCTTTTATAGCATGTTTATAATTTATTTCTTTCATATTTGTTTTTTACTTTATAGCCTCTATATTTTTTTTAATTTTGTAAGTTTTGTCTTATGCTTATTTCTTTGTAACTCAATAAATAATATAGAAAAAACTACAACATAGCCTAACCTTTAACCCTTTAGTATATCAACCAGACATATCCAGCCCAAATATTCTACCTGTTTTATCTTCAAACTGGTCTGATTCAGCCTCTCACACCTACCCAACAATATCATTCTAAAAATAAACAATGACATCATCGAAATCTCAAAGCTATGAGATAATGCTCAAATACAATTGTAAATACTATAAAATTTTCAATAGTGCTTGTTTTTTTGGGGGTTTTTTTTCAACTTTCAAAGTTGAGATTGATATTTCTGTAATTAACGATATGGCTTCAGCACGTAGTGATTCTTACATGAAGTATTTACACCTGAAGACTTACAAAAATGTAATAGAAAAATAAGAGAAAATAACAGTGACTTGTCTTCGGGTGATTCTCCGATAGAGATATTTCTGAATTCTTGTCTGATGAAACAGGTTATTTTGATAACAAAAGTGATAAAGATTTTCAAAATATTACAAACAATACCATACAGCCACTCCTGCGATAAAGAAATAGTGTTGATAAGCCTCTTGAGCATGATTAATTGAAAACAATCCTCCTCCTTTAATGTCCGTTTTCCATGCTGGCAAGCCGAACAGCTGCACTTGGTTTCTATTGTTGGATGCCCTTCCTAATGCCAACCACTTTACAGTGTGTGCTGGGTGCTTTTTACGTGGCACCGTCATGAGTGCTTTTTATGTGGCACCATCCTGAGTGCTTTTTATGTGGCACCGGCACAAGTGCTTTTTACGTGGCACTGGCACTGGACTCTCGACGCGGCTGCTTCATGCAACAGGAACTTTTGACACGGCCGCATCTTGCAACAGAATGTGAATAAATAAGCATTACATTTGACAAGAGTTATCTAAAGGCTAAAGGACTAAATCCAAACATTAACTGCTTAGGGTGCTCTTTTGGCCATGTATGTTGTGTGCTTTCAGTCAGTATATGCAATATACTGATTGAAAGCACACAGGCGTAGCTGTGTGGTAAGAAGTTTGCTTCCCAACCACAAGGTTCTGGGTTCTGTCCTACTGCGTGGCACCTTGGGCAAGTGTCTTCTACTTTAACCTTCGGCTGACCAAAGACTTGTGAGTGGATTTAGTAGACGGAAACTAAAAGAAGCCTGTTGTATATACATATACATGTGTCTTTGCGTCTGTATTTGTCCCCCCCACCACCACTTGACAACCAGTGTTGGTGTGTTTACATCCCTGTAACTTAGCGGTTTGGAATAAGTACCGGTCTTTTTAAAAAAAAAGTACTGGGGTCAATTTGTTCAACTAAAATTCTTTAAGGCAGTGCCCTAGCATGGCCGCAGTCTAATGACCGAAACAAGTAAAAGACAAGACTATATGATTAGTCTAATTGCAAATAGAAGAATTAGTGATATATAAATTAATAATTAGTCAAACTCACAATCAAAGATTTTGTGTACTGAACCTACAGTCTTGATGTTTATATATAACCATTAGCCCCATGTTTAGTCTGTTTTGGAGCTTTATATATATTTATATTTTACATGTTGGATAAAAAAAATTGATTATCAAATACGAGGGGAGGTGGTAGTGATTTGAAACACATGCTTTTGTTACTGTTGCATTTTGGATATCAACTATGGATGATATTGCTTTTCTGATATCCAGTATAAGTGGTATTGCTGTCTGGATATCATGTGTGGGTGATATTGATGACTGGATATTGTGTATGTGTGATATTGCTGATTTGATATCCATTATCGATGTAATTACTGGCTGGATATCAAGTATAGTCGATATTGGTGTGTGGACGTGGACGTCAAGCGTGTGTGATATTGCTTTTCTTATAGGTGGTATTAGTGCTTGGATATCCAGTGTGGGTGTGTACAAAATTGCTTGCTGCTGTTGTTCATAGGTTAAGTATGTGTCAGCAGGCATGTTTGCTGACCTTCCTGCTAATTATTTAGTGTATCTTGCTGACACAAAACTCTTGCTGCTATCAGCCATAAATGTTAGGGTGGTGGATAACAGAATTGTCAGTGTCAGACAAAATTGCTTTATGGAGTGTTTAATTGTATCATGCTTTACATTCTGAGTTTCCAAGTTAGTTAATATTTTCCCATGACCAGATTTTTTTATTTGTTTTTGTTTTTTCCACGGAAGACTGGAATGAAAACAACATTGCTTATATGACAGTGATGCTTGTTTACAACCATCACATGATGTCAAAACAAGGCCACATACAAACACACACTGACACACACGCGTGTGTGTGTGTGTGTGTGTAAAAATATAAATATATATATATATATATATAACAGGCTTCTTCCAGTTTCTGTCTAGTCTATCAGATCCATCCACAAGACTTTAGTTAACCAGAGGTATAGTAGAAGACATTTACCCAAAGTGCCACACAGTAGGACTGAACCTGAAGCCTCATGGTCGGGAAGCAAGCTTCTTAACCACACAGCCATGCCTGTGCCTATAAATATGTGTGTCCATGTACTGAGGCTTTCCTATAGCACAGTATCTACAATCTGACAAAAGACTACGATACAAGTTGCACAAGCTCTCTCCAGTTGGTCATGTATTTGTCACAATGCAGTTAGAAAGTCTTTCATCATGGACAGTCTAAAACATCACCTCTATCATAATGGATGGTCTCAAAACGAACACATGTGAAGAATACTTTATCTGACTTGGTATTATGCCAGCTGGTCATCAACATACCAATGCCTTAACCTACCATTTCTGTGACTATTTCTCATCCTACTATCAGGCCCCCATCACCAGTTACTGGGTGGCGGGGGCTGACAGTAGAATATCCAATGGTCAAAATGTCTAGGCTGAGACGGCGCATTCACTGGCCTGCATGATTTGAGCATGTACTTTATTTTGGTTGAGATATATATTTATGTAAGGATCCATGTTCATCCGTTTGGGGTGACAAGGACCATCTAGGACTATCTCATGCAAAAGATGGATTTTAGTTTCTCTTGTAACAAGTTGACCACAACATTGTCTCGTGTTCTTTGCTTTACCAAAAGTGAAATCTCAATTCACCAACCAATCAGCAATTACCGTCCTGTATATCTTTAGGTGTGAAGGTGCTTGGCCTAGTGGTTAGGATGTTGCACTGAAGATCACAAGACCGTGGTTTCGATTCCCAGCCGGGCAGTGCATTATGTTCTTGAGCAAAACACTTCATTTCATGTTGCTCCAGTCCACTCAGCTGTAAATGGGTAACCCTGCAACAAACTGTTGTTTTATTCAGAGTGGATGTTGACCTGTCCACCCACCCAGCCAGCCAGCTGGATGGCATCATTTAAAAGCTACAACAATGTGAGGAAATGTGTTGTGAGCAGTGGTGTTGTATTACAACTTCCAGTAGACTGGTTGACAACAGTTATATTTTTATGTGTTCTCAATTAACTCTTTAACTAGTTTCAGCTAGTAAAACTTTATTCCGTATCATGTTGCTGTCTGAAGAAGAAAGTTTTATTTCACACACATTGATACCCAGGGAACAGTTAACATTCATATATTAGACATGTTTTTAGTTGAATTACAACATCGTATATTCTGAACTTTTAACCCCACTTCATTATGATTACTTTTCTGTTGCAATACCTGTTTACTTACAGTTTAAATAATTTATTGCAGCTTTTTATAACGAAACTGAAGCAACAAATCTGTTATGTCAAAAATTTTACATTTTGGCTCATATTGTATGTAAACATGGTCGAGACAAGTTGGCACATAAATTCATTTATATATATATATATATTTTATTTATTTATGTTTGTGTGTATGATTGTTTACAGACGGCAGCTTTCATAAATTCACCATATTGACTGTTACTAATTTGAAGGACACCACTTATGTAGTAATATTTTGTAATCATCACAAGATAACAAAGGAGCTTCTAAATGATTGATCTCTTGACCTGCTCAAAATAGTAGGCAAATATCCTTCAAATCACATCCCACTAGCTTTAAAAAAAAAAAAAAGAATAAGATAGATTAGATATGTAACCATAGATACTGTGGATAAGGTTGGGTTGGTTTAGGTTATAAGAGTGCATGAGGAGAGTAACAGATGGTTAACGATAGGGGTAGTGCTGAACAGAAGTGGAAGTGTGGCTTGATGGGACATATCAGTATGGAGGAGAGAGGGTATGGTGAGAGAGAGAGATAGAAGTGAGCCAGGGACAATAAGGTAAGAAAGTAGATGTAGGAGTAGTTAAGGCTGGCTATAGTGAGTGTGGGGCATGGTGGCAGATACAAGAGGGGCATTGAGAACAATAGCAGGTATGAGATGTGTTAAGAGGAAGGAGAGATAACTGGAAACACAGAAAGGAAATGATCCATGAAAATAGTGTGTGTGTGGGAGGGGATGAATGTGAATGAGGGATGGAAGTGGTTCACAAAGAATGGGAGGGGGTGTAATATGGCTGTTAGGGGAAGTGGGGGTTTAGGAGGTGAGATGTGGGGAATACTTGGCTGGGGTTGGTGGGTGGTGGATGCCCAGCACTTACAAGCATAAACAAAGTGTTTTTAGGGCCTCATTTTTTACTGTGATGATCTTCTTGAGTAAAGCAAATTGCCAAACATCTCAGTGTTTTGAAATGTTCTTAACATATATTTTTTCATTTTATTTTGCAGATAATTTTGTAAAATGGAGACCTCACAGACCTTTAATTTTAACATACCAAAATTAAAACGCCAAGCTACAAAAGGTAAACATATAAAGATATCTTTTATCTTTTTCTTTTTTTTTTTTTTCTTTTACTTGTTTCAGTCATCAGACTGCGGCCATGCTGGGGCACCGCCTTGGATTTATTTAGCCGAATGAATCGACCCCAGTACTTATTTTTTAAGTCTGGTACTTATTCTATCGATCTCTTTTGCCGAACCGC
>JAOPUL010003754.1:5755383-5767072 GCA_027564515.1 Octopus rubescens | reverse complement strand
AATATGATTAATATGATGATGATGAAATTTATGATGACATTGATTATGATGATGATGATAATATTGATGATGATGATGATGATGATGATGATGATGATGATGATGATAACATTGATGATGATGATGATGAACACATAAAACTGTTGAAAACATAGTGATAAATCATTTTGGTAAACTTTTATCTTCAATAAACGCATTAAGCAGCAGTTGTTCAGAGTCAAAGGTACAAAGATATTCAGTTCAGTTTGGTCTCAAAGGTTCAGGTTTCAATCCCAAACCACATCTCACTGAGATTCACAACAGTTTCACATTTTTAAAAAATTTATTATTTATTTAGATTTTTAATTATTTTACATTATTTAAAATTCTTTTCACATGTTAAATCTTTAATTGAATTTAAAATTAAAAACAATGTTTTGTTATTTATTTTTAAATAAAAAATGAATTTTTTTTATGACTGTTTCATTTTATTTACCTGTAAAAATGGATTCAAATTTTATTTTTGGTGCGTGTGTGTGTGTGTATGTGTGTGTGTGAGTGTGTGGTGTGTTTGAAGAAATCTTTATAGTAATGTTTTCTAGAATGTACTAGAATCTGATGGTTTAATACTAATTTCATTTCTGTGAATGTGACATACTAAATGAGGCCATCTGGAAGACAAAAGACTGTTTACTTCCATCAGTAAGCTATACACTTGGCCAAAGTCTGGTTCCGGACGTATAAGCACAAATATGCCTGTCGTCTGAGCAACGCAGCTGCAATAAATGTTCAATAAAGCTATGATGTCATCGTCTTCAGTTGTTCCAAAGACATCTGATGGCCACTGGTAACGGAACATCCGCAAGAGTTGCAAAGTACTGAGATGTTGCTTTCCTTGTAGGTATTCCAGCAGATATGCAATGGCCTCTTGCTTTGGTGTGATTTGAGTATCAAAGTACAATGGTGATGTGTGGCCTGTCTGGAGCTCCGACAGGCTGGCAGCAAGCTCCTGCTTTATGGTTGACAGCTGACTGGACATGTCTAAGGCTTGACCAGTCAAAGTCAGGTTCTGGAAGATATCAACAACCTTAATGAAACTTTCAAAGAGTAACACCAGCTGGAAAAGCAGTTTGTAAAGCTGTCGACACATCTCCCCCTTCTGATCATCAATACTAGAATTCCTCGCTTCAGCCGAAGCAGCACCTTCATTTAGAGGCTCCAGAAATGCCATTGACTTCATTGTTTCAAGACACTGTTCAGCTTGAGTTAGGCGCATGCTTAACATTTCTAAACACTCCTGAATCTCTAGGACGCAGAACTTATGTCGATCAATAATACTGTTTTCCAACAGAGACTCTGGTTGGACAAACACATACGGGCATTCCATTTGGGAAAACAGTGTGTCAAGGATATGCATGAATTTGCTAGTGAGTTCTTGCAAGTTGTCGTGTTCGCCTATATATGAGCACGCTTCCTGCGTCAGGTTAGCTATGCATTTCTTCTGCTCATTGTAAAGACGTGGGAAGATAAGGCAAGTGGCACTGGTCAACGATACTGAGGAATCTGTGAGAACTTGGTGCAGATGAGTTTGCCATGCTTCATCAGGAGGTATAGTGAAATAGATTGCACCAAGACTTGCAAGACTTAGTGCACGGGATGTGCTGGAGCTGAGCACCATAAGATCTATTTCACTGGGAGAGCTGTTTGAAGAGGTGGCCACTAGAACAGGGCTGGATGTATCTCGTTCAATCAATGTATCGTTTTGTAGCATGGCTGATGAATTACTGGACGGAAGATCACGAGGCATTCCATCATCATCGGCCCCAGGAGTTTGCGATTCTTCATCAGATGTTGACACTTCAAGTAAACAGTTAATATCGCTCGACATTATACCCTTCAGGTCTTCTATACTGTCCTGTAGTTTCAATTCAGGGGAGCTTCCAAATGTGGTCTTTGAAGAAATCTCGGAGCTGTGAAGATTAAACGACTGGCACCGATCGCCCAACGAGAAATAGTCGTCGTTTTGTTCATCTTTCTCCAGTTCGTTGTCAAGGAAATCAAACCTTTTGAAGGTCATCATAAGGTCACTACTGTTAGTGTCACTCAACAGAGCGTCGTTTGAGGGAGTTTCTGGAATAGATGTCTCTTCACCACTGGATGTTACACTGTGTTGTTGGTCACTCGACTGACTGAATATCACCGAAGGGCTCTTTGGCAGCCCGATGCGCTGCCCGAAATAGTTCAGCAGGCTGATCAATCGTTCCCGTGTACGTGTTTGTGACATCATTGGCTTCTTCCAGGACGACTCATAATCTTGGTTACCAGAATGTTTCCGACTAATGGACAGAAGGCTGACGTTCTTGTTATCTTCTTTGGGGTACAGATCAATACCAAGATACTTGTGACCAATCAATGCCCGATTGGACAAGTCCACTGTGAAGTCCAGCGTCAGTCCTGGTAACTCCTTCTTACGGAAGATTCCGGTATCCGCCACAAAGGATGAACGGTTGCCGGGTGGACCTCCTGCATCACCACCACTTGGGAAGGCAGCAGCAAGAGTGGATGATCGAGTGACTGCTAGCTTGAGGATCTTCAAAGCTTCTTTCCAGTGAATTCCTTTAGTATGGCGTGACACGGGGCAAAACAGCTGCTGGTTCAAAACCTTTTTACATGTTGTGTTGAAATCAACGTAATGAACGATACAGTGAAGAATCTGAAGAATGTCTGGTTGATAATTAATTGGTCCTCGTTCCAAAACTTCAACAAGGAATGTAATCATGCTAAGACTGGTGCACGCATACACGTCAAGCAAGTATTTCACTACACATTTGGTCCACTGTGAACTGTCCTTGTTGAAAGTCCCTCGGCTATAAAGAGACATTACAGTTGCAAGGTTGTGAAGTTTCTCGGACTGCTGGCCGCACATCTGACTAATTCGATCAGCCGCCTCACGACATTCTGAGCTTGGGTTTTCATAGTGGTGTATTAAATAAGGCAGTAAGGCAATGACATTAATGGGGAAACCAAGGGCTCCACTGGGGTCCATTACTGGAGCATTGATGCAAAGGGTCAATTGAGATAAAAGGAGCCATGTTGGCTCTGCTAATGCATGTGAAGTGCAACCTTTTAACAGCAGAATCTGCACACCAGGGAAACTATTCCATTTTATCTGTTGCAAAATCTTATCAAGTTTCTCCCGGCATTCAGGTCTTTCAGGCTGTAAGTGTTTCAGAATCTTGTCCAGAAGTTTGATAGCAAGGTGAAATTCATAGTCGTAGTCCGATTCCAACATAGAAACGGCCATCCAGAACATCTGAGTAACAATAGTTAGTTTATCCTCGGTGCTGGCTTCATCAAAATTCTTCAGAGACTGAGCACTGTGAGATTTGGCTAAACATGACCGGTGCACTTCTGATGGCGAACGCACACGTGGCATGCCAGCTGCAACACAAGCAGTCAGGCGTGACAGGACAGATACAGTGTAGCTAGTGCTACGTGTGTGTGCAGGGCCAGAGTTTGCATTAACAACAGAACCACGAGCAACTTCAGTGGAGCTTTCTTTCGCGAGGTTTGGTGTTGATAAAAATAGTTCTCGCATCATATCGGTTGGTCTCAACTCCAGGTCGAGGTTGTCTACGGAAGCAATCAGGGTTAACATAATTTCTGTTACATACCCTTGCATGTCTTCACCTTGTTCGGCTGCCGTTTCCACAAGTCTCGATAGAATATCAGAAAGCATTTGCGTAGATGGACGCACTTGAAGAGCCCGTAGGACCTGGAAGGAACGGCCGGCATAATGTCTGGAAGAGCAGGACAATGCCATTTGCAGGGCAATCTGTGACCATCGTTGTTCAACAAGTGCCAAGGGTACCAATTCTTCAAACACTCTCACTACTAACTTTAAGAAATAGTCCAATGATGAAGAACTGATAGTGGTAAGAGTCTTAGGCGTGATATCTTCATAATTCCAAAGTGGTTTCCCAGTTTTACTGGCCAGAAAGCACAACAGACTGTCCACAGTTGTTTCCACTGAGTCGTGTTGTGAAGAGTCTTTGGTGAGGTCAGCAGTAGTTCGTGTAGCGCCAGTTAACTGAGTACACAATAAATTATCTTCTTCAACAGCTGGGCTGTCTGCAGTAAAAGTCCTGCGGTTATCACTCAGCAGTTTTAGTCGTGGCATTCGTGAGATCAAAAGGCGAGCAATATACTGATGCTCAGGAACCGAAGCTTGGAAGAGTAACAAGTTGAGAAATATTTTCTTACAGTGTTCGTAGACAATTGCTCGAGAATGGTCAAGTCCCAAAAAGACAATGTGCAGCAGCAAAGGTAGATGAGGTGTCCAGTCTATATCGAGACCATCAAGCACAAGGTCAGACAGAAACATTATACCAAGATAGCTACGATGTAATCCAGCAGTAGGAACAAATGTGTCTGGTAGAAGTTCGGACATGGGAGCAAAATATCCGCCATAAGCTGGCATTGGAAGTGGGTAAGGGACTGGAGTGTTAGTGGGGCTTGCACAGTTCTCTTCCATTAAGTCATGACTGCTGCTGACTGAAGAAGAGCTGGACATGCTAGATATACTACAGAGAAACGTTGTGGAATCGGTACAGGGGGTACCTTCAGTTGTGATCTCTTCACATGTACTATGCCGTTTTGTGTGCAACACCCCCTTTTCTAGTGAGTTTTCTGGAGCCTGCGTACGGCCAAGTTTTTCATCATCCGTGGTGTTAGCGTTTGTAGCTGACTTCTTCAAAGATGACAACCGATAGAATGGTGGAGTCTGAGTACGTTCGATGGTCTGATTTAAAGTTTCCACTGTCTGCAATTCATTCATTAACTCGTCGACAAGTTTCTCTGGTTTAGCTCGGCCGAGATAACTGATAACACGTTTAGCGTAGGGCAGTAGCACTGTTGGCGACATATTGGTGACAATAACTAAATATCGTACGACTACCCTTAAATTGTTGGCCCAGTATTTTACCAAAGCAGCCCACAGGTGTTCAATCTCAGTCGGGTGACTATCCCCAAATTTCACAGTAATATACAGCAGATTATTTAGCACCATTTCTGTGGCCTGAGCTGACCCCCACCCCTCACCTTCCAGGTATGACTTGGTTACTTTATCGGTCTGGTTGTCTTGGACACTGGTTAAGAAACTTGACATAGCAGTAGAAGATGGCAGAGAAGGGTCAACAAGTTCGATGTTGTGTAACCATGGCAACAGACATTTGAGTAGAACCTCCCGCAATGCTGGACGTGCAGTCTGAAAGCGATGAGTGATTTCAGAAAACATTGGCATTGTCATGTCTGGATGTAATTTGACCAACTGGTCGGACAAGACCACTTGAGACTGACCGTAGTTCACAGTTAACAAAATATCATTGAGAGTATTCGGCTGTTGAGATGCATCTAAAGTAGATTCTTCAAAGACAGGTTTGTCTTGGAAAAAGTAACTGTCGAGAAGTCGCAGCAACTGGAGTGCCGTGTCATGAGTTTCAATACGAGTGCAGCCAACATTCAACACGACAAGATTCAACATGGCAATCAGATCACAAGAATACTCCTTAGTTTGAAACACAGCAGCCAAAGCATTTAAGCAATGGTCAGCGACTTCCAGGTTAGCAGTATAGCAGTGGTCAATGACCCAGTCCAGTAAATATTGTACATCTGGGTTGAAGTCCAACAGTAGAATCACAGTCTCTTTGGCCAAGCTCAGAATTTGTTCCTGTATCTCTGTCTCATGACAATTCCACAGAGCATCAAGCCAAGTATAAACATAACCATCTTCATTCAGGCCATTTGAGTCAAAAACTGGACCACAGGTCAATACTGAAGACATGGCTCTGACCGTGGCCAGCTCCAACTCTGGACTGACCTCCTCCTTAGACAGCTTCCTCTCAAGATGCATGAATGACGAACTGAAGTGGCCACTCCAGATGGCGAGAAGGTGGAACAAACTGTGACGTGTTTCTTTCAAGAGCAGAGTGTTCCTCTGCTTGAGTGGAGTGTTTTGAATCAACAAGCGAATGAAACTACTAAAATGTAATCTCACTTCTTGAATATTTGGCAAATCTCTTTCATTCTCACCTTCTAAATAAACACGAGCACCATCAATGTAGTCAAGGAACATAGAATTCAGGCAGTTCTTGTCAGCATCAATGACTCCAGAATTGTGAAGTCCAAACGTTCCATTTTCAGCCATTAGTTTGAACAATCGAGTCAGCTGAACCCTCAAGTTGTTACGTTTGCGCCTTTGTTTGATGTTATCGACTTTCTTATCATTGGCTTCCTTTAAGTATGGCAGTAGTTCTTCTTGGAGTTCTTTAAAAACAGTGGGATTGGTGTAACCTAGACCATTAACGACAGAATCCCTCATGTCAGCACTTTCACACTTTATCAACGGTACAAGCAAACGGAAGAGGTTACTGCTCTGCGCTGTTTGTTTGTTCTCCGTTTTATCGGAAGACACTGGTGGAAAATTTTCTGGGGAAAACCCAAGTTCCGGAGAAGCACACCGATGGTATGGTAAAACGGTACCTTGTTGAGCTAAACAACAAGCAAGGATCACATAGTTCTGCCAAAGACGTAAATAGAGATCATAGTCATTTGTTACTTTCTTGCTTCCGGAACGTAGTATTGATGACCGATATTCGTTGGTCTGGGAACTGGCGTCAACCAATGGAAACAACATTTGAAGTCGAGTATAAACAATCATCCAGGCACAGTTGACAGCATGACTACACTTCTTGAATGATTCCTCAGATGCAATAAGTCCAACAAGACGATGTATCCAGGGGTCCGGTTGGTTAAACGAGGAGTTGACCATCAGCTGGTGCATGTCCTGGCTATCCTGAGTGGCGCCAGACAGCCAGGTACTGGCTGCTCGATCGATTATCCAATTCAGATCAATGTTGGAACAGGCAATTAGAGAGGCTTTCTCGTCTGGCGGAAGAATTGCAAGCATTTTAGTCATGACTGGCAGACACATACACTCCATCTGGTCGATTAGACAGGTTTTACTACAGTCTGACTTGTTTAGTTGCTGCAACTGTGGCTGATGGAGGTGGCGGTGATGATGTTGGAGTAGGTTTTGGTGATGATGTTGGAGTAGGTTTTGGTGATGGCGAGTTATGTTGTGGTGGTTATAGTGTTGATGGTGATTAGATTGCTGTGAAGTATTGCAGTTGCTGCATGTCGTCGATGAACCATGTTGGCAACTTGAAAAGATATTGCGTACTTCCTTGAGTAGAAGCAGAGCCAATTTGCGGATGACAAGTTGAATACTGCATAGCATGACTAGAGCCAACCCTTCGACATCATGAAGTACAACAAGTTCAACTGCATCACGACCAGTAGCACCATTACTACTGTCCAGTTTACTAGCTGCCTGACCCGGTACCGAGGTCAGGCTCTGTTGCTGACCAGGGTTGCTCTTCCACTGCACAAGCAGCTGCACTAACATACGGAGGACACCGTCCAGTGGCTGAGACGCTGTGTCGCTGACATCACGCTGAATAAACTGCACGAAACCTCGGATGACTTGTTCTTTGAAAGTTTGAGATTCGTGCATCAGATTTTGCAAAGCTTGAAATGCTAAACCTCTCAATTCATCGTCAATGTGTACTGTCAAACGAGTAAGCAGTTCGACAAGTTCTTGACTTGACATGTTTTCAGGTATCAAGCGGGGAATTGCAGCTATGCATGTGCGGAATAAGTCAATTTTAGGTTTACGGTCACTGGTAATGAGTTCATCAACTTCTTTCCCCGTGTTTTCAGAATTTGTCTGTAATAATGGACGACCTACTTGCACATCCAAAGCACGTAGGATTGAATCAAAGGTTTTCAGGATGTGAGGATAGTAGCATGATAAACCAATGTCCTTGGCTGTCTCCTCACTCAGCATTTTGTTCAAAAATGTTCTCTTGATACGGACTGTACTACCAGAAGGTAATGATGCTGCCGACTGAGGCATCGGAGGATCACCATCCTTCTGCTGTAAGCTGTCTGCAATAACCAGGAAGGCTCTCAAACCAATGCTCATTCGTTCTGGTGTCAAGAACTTGATTGGTCTTCCAACACAAAGTAGGTCAAAAATTATTTCTTTCATGGCAAAATCCAGTCTTTCTTTAGCAATAAACTGAATGATCTTGACAAATATATTAAGCGGTGTATCACGTGGAGTTACCATCTTTGAGCCTTTCGGAAAGAGACTGTTCACAATGCTTTGAAGTCGACTCCTGGTGGCTGTATTACTTTCACATTTAATCCGCACCATATAGACCCAGAGCAAGCGGTAAAGGGATTCAAGGGCCACACGTGACATCTTTGCTTCTTTGTTCTTTAACTGAGACAAACACATTGTGAGAAAGTATGGCCAGTTACTAAGAAAGAATTGTTTGTGGCTAACACACAACAGACATGTGACCAGAGGAAATAAATGAAGAGTGTGTTTCTTTTTCGTGGTCATATCGATAGTGGTGGAGTAGAGCATCTCGATGAAATTCTTCAAAACTGGGACGTTTACCTCATTTTTAGCTTGGGCAGCAACAGGCAGCAAGATTTCCACAAGCAACATGGCTAAGGCATGTTTGATATCCCGGTCTTTCACTTCGAGAAAATACTGACCCAACTCGTGCAGGAACTGGACACACATTTCAAAATCTTCAATCGGATGCATTTTGACACGGAAAAACTTCAGACCCATCAACAGGCTAATAACACTTTGTGCCGTGAATGGTGTTTGATCACGGAGTTTCAGTTCTTTCAGTTCATTGAGAAAAGTCTTGTGAATCGGTGGGAAGCGAGACTGAGCTAGAACACCGATCACCTCTGCATACAGGCTGGAAATCAGTTTGATATTGCCTGCATTTGGATTTGCCTGTAAACCATCTTTATATTTGAAATGTCGGAATCCCTGGTTGATAATGCATGTGACAAGCTCATCATGACCTGGATGGTATGAGAGTTTCGGTAAGATCTCAATCAACACCAGACAATAAACATAATCAACAGCCAGTTCACGGCGCTCACACAAGAAGTTTTTCTCTCCTTTACTTCGTATACGGTAACGATCAAGGAGGTGGCTGTTGTCAACAAGTGATTGTTTTTCATACCATTTAAGGAAGGAATGCAGGAGAGATGGCAGGCCTTGTTCAGCCACACAGCCAAGAGAGGCAAGCAGCTGGTCAAACTGGGGGTCCTCGTTTCTTTGTAGAGATTTAGAAAAATGGTTTTTAAGTGGTTCGGCAAGGACTTGTTCAATCTTATGCTCAGTAATTGAACAGAACTCCATGAAGAGTGTAAGAAGGACATATTCTCCAGGTTTAACATTCTGGTCCAAGCCATGGTAGCAGCTTAGTGAATGGTCGCGACTCCAGGGAAATGTAATGATCTGCTCAACACTTTTCTGTGACAATGGGACTTGTTGTAAGTTCTCCAAACTTGCGTGGTTTCCGGTCACCTTCTTATCGTCAGCCATCTGCATATCTCCTACTTAGTTACACAGACAAACACACACTTTTTGTAACACAAGAACCTCACTAAAACCCGACACAATTCTACAACTAATACTTATAGCCTTGTTAGCGTTGAACATCTAAAGCATGTCGTTATATTTCTAAGTGCTAATTACCATGAGGATACTTCTTTTCTTTCATAGAAATATTTTACGATTAATTAAATGACTTCAAATTCAATCTCCACAATTCTAAATACACACAAGCAGATGATTACATTAGAATATTCTGAGCTATTTTGAATTATCCAGATTTAAACTATAGAAGACTAGTTATACTTAAAAAGAGGAGTATGGTATATGTAGGGTGTGGCCAATATGTCTTACAGAAAATTTGATTTTACAAATTTCAAAAGGAACACAAAACATTTATCCTCCTTTCTTTTCAGAAAGACAATAATAATAATAATGATGATGTTAATTTGGACAAAAGGGTCCTGGATTTTCAAGAGGAAATGAATATGACAAATTATAATATTGATTTTCTTATGGATATTAATCACTTAATATTTATTAATAATAGTATTTAATAATAATACTATTACTAATACTTATTATTATAAAACCATTATTTTTCTATTTGACACTTTGTTTTTGAATGGGGTTTTTTAAAAATAATAAATGCAGAATTTTGTTTTCAATTAAAATATGGTGACTTTGTTTGAAATAAAACTACGGGGGATTTATAAAACCAAAATAATTGACTAGAGTATTACTCTTTGGTTTAAAACAAAGGGGGAGTATGTGACTAGAATGCATTCGTTTGGTACAATTAAAGTGTATACACAACATTGCCTTAATGAAGTAATTAAGAAGTTCTTATCACAGAGATTCAATTAATCATTGTACGCAGATAATCTCTCGAGAGATTTTTAAGAAAGACAGAGGAAATCAGATCTTTGTGTATGTGTGAGTATTTATACATACATACATACATGTCTATATATATATATATATATATATATATGATCCCAACTACGTAAGAGAAATATCAAGATTTGGTGAAGAAGCAGAAATAGAACTTAAATAAATAAATAAATAAATAGATTCCACAATTTCTCTGACCATTACTTTAGAAAATATAAACTCTGAAGAATTGGTCTGAAGAAACGGGAAGGAATGAATCTTTTTTTTTTCTTTTTTTTTTTAAGAAGCAAACGCAGATATAGAAGGATCGAGTAAAACTACTACGGAGAGGTTGTGAGGACTTGTGTTCAAGCGCGGTTGCAGTGATACGCAGTGAAGATATGCAGCACATTGAAGGTGAAGTGATCGGGCTGTGAAAGAGAAAAAAAAAGGAAAATATTATATATGTATAATTATACATACTACACAAACACACAAACACACACGTGTTAAACCAGGTTATTATTTTAAACAACATAGGCAAATACAGGTATATTCAATACCATACAACATAAATTTTGGATTTATCAAAATTATCTCCACTTATATCATAATCACCAAATGGCAATTGAGATCTATGCCATATGAGGAGGAGAAATAATCTCAAGAATCAAAAATTCTCCAAAGCTGACATGCCATTAAAGAAAACAAGCTTATTGTCTGGAGATAAGAGGACAGTCGTGGACATGTTTCTGCCTCAATAGGCATCCTCAGCATGACAAGTGTCCAACCTTATCTGCAAGAATTATACAAGAATTATACAAAAAGAATAGAACACATTTATGGCCTATGTAAATTGCATAGGTCAACCCACTGTCATTTCATCATGACCTCTATGAATAAATTATGATGAAATGACCATGAGTTTTTATTATAAGTTCAATGTTACATAAGTTCAATGTTACAATGTTAATATATTCATGTTTTCCAATAAGTTAAGTGATTGACATCCCACATGTTGTTGAAACAGTTGTAACCAAGGAATGAATATGATACCAAGTACTTCAATTCTTCATTCTCTGCATGTTATTTTATACTGCCACAGATAAAGGAAACTTTCTGAACATTCAGTTTGTGTGAATCACATACTTCTACTAGAACATTGTTCCTTTCTAGAGATTCTGTTAGCCAGTATTAGCAGGAGTGCTGACATGGGTAACCATTTGGATCCCCTTTCATTTGTTATATATATATATAGAATATTAATCTACAAGGCCAACTCAACATGGCAAAACGAAAATACTGCTATTTTAACCCCAGGAAAGCGCCCTTTCCAGCTGGTTAGTC
>JAOPUL010003754.1:4929443-4939723 GCA_027564515.1 Octopus rubescens | reverse complement strand
ACACACACACACACACACACACACACACACACACACACACACACACACACACACACACACACACGTGTGTGTGTGTGGGTGCTGGTTTGTTCACGTTCCCGTAAGGTAGCAGTTCGGCAAAAGGATCAGATAAAAATATACCCCACACTTAAATCGTGTACTGGGATCGATTTGTTCGACTAACGCTACAAGGTGGAGCTCCAGCATGGGCACAGTCCAGTGACTGAAACAAGTAAAAGAGTAGTAGTATACATTCACGCACATACACACATGTACACGACACATTCACACACCCATTTGCATACAAATACCCACACATAAATACATACACACACTCACACACATCAATATGTATATACTTTCATATACACATACATTATGTGTGTATGTCTATGTATTGTGTAAGGCGGTCAAAATGGCAGAGACAGCAGAGCGACGATATTTGTTCTGCCCCTAAGGGCTTTTAGTTCAAATATCATGGAGCTCAACCTTACGTTTCATCCTTTCTTATCTCTTTCTATGTATCCGCGACTCTTTCTGGAGAAATCGGCTGTGATCAAACCTGGAAAGGGATGGGCTTCGTCAAGTCTTAAAATGCCCAACACACAATGTATGTTATAACGGATCCCTAACAACTCCACCAGGTGTTGTCTAACTTTTCCCTGCTCGCTAGCTGCACAACTGGAAATAAAATCTCGCCACCTAGTGTAACTTAACAGTACTCATTATCAAATATCTCCTTTCTTCTTAAACCTTAAAAATTTCAGACATTTAACTGTTGCTGTGTAAGTTTTGTTGGTTTGAGTTCGAAACATAAAGCCGAGGCTTTAAGCTTCTTATATACAGTTAAAAACATTCCCGTTGAATCGAGACATCGAATGAAATACACCGCGCGACGTAAAATTTCACTTAGACATATTATAATGTTTTCAAATATCAGTTCGTTTATTTTGACAGTGAAAACATATTTCTTCTCACGGTTTCATGATGTTGTTTTTCGTTTTTAAAAAACAAAACACTATGAGATATTTCTTTTCAAAACTTTCCAAATGTTAACCCTCCAATTAAAATGCACTGAAAATGAGTGTCATATGTAAATATTCTTTGTTGTAAAGTTAACCCCATTGTACTACGTTTCAACTTTAGCTATAACTTTTTGAATTCAAATTTAATCATTCATTATATTATCATTTTCTGAGAGAGCAATTCGCTTTTGCTTTGATAAATATTGACATATGTATAAATCTTTTTGACATTTGCTTCGCATTCTTGTTTTGCTTCTTCTCACCACATTTATCCGCCAACTCAAACATGTTGAAATTTAGAGTTAATGGCGTTGTTTATCTTCCAACCTTTTCAGAGATGAACCGATGTTTTCAACACGGTATAATCTTGACGTTTTCTCTTCACTGCATTGTGTTTTCGAATTACTGTTCCCTCTCATCAAAATATTTCTTTACGCAGTTTGTTAGGTTTTAGCGATATATACAAAAATTTTGTCTATTAAAGCGCTTTATCTATAAACACTACAGTCACACTTCCTCACGATGAGAATTTCGCCTGAGAAGAAAAACCCCGCCTTGAAACCATTTAACCGTGTGTACCACACAACTTCCTTTGTCATGACCGTTAGATCGAATGTTCCCGATACACTCGGCTTTTTAGCCAGATTCGTCCTACCCGTGGTAACAGATGGTTAATATAAATTTATAAATCAACAGTGCACGGATACTGAACGAATTCAGACAAAACTGTTTCGTCGCCCTGCGTGCATCTCGGACAGGTCTAGTTGTTGGCATCTTAACAACGGTAGTGTCTATAGAACAGTGGTTCTCAGCCGTTTGTTGCTCAGCTCTCTCTTTTACCAAATAGCATTTTACAAAGCCTCTTCCTTGTATTTTGTAAAAAATAAAAAAAACGAAGAATATTTCCTTCAAACAAGAATTAATTTTGCGCATTGGTTTATGATTAGCAACGCTTCTTACTCATAGATAACACAATATTTGTTTATTTCCAACAAAGATTTGTTTTTAATCTGATTAAAATATAAATAATTTTAACTGATTTAAATACTTTATTTCTAAGATAAATTACGAACCCCACTAAGCGCCCAGTGCCCCTGTAGCACATTCTTGAAATGTACCACTCCACTATGAGCTCCTAACACTCCAAAGATGAATTACACCATCGTCATCAATCAAGGTTGGCAGTCTAGCCCAACCCCTTAGAGTATCAATGTACACATTGCAAGTTTAAAGCAAGATCCAATGCTGGCATTGTATCTTATAACCGAAAACACAGGATAAAGCCATCTCCACAAGTAACAGTAAATTCTTTAAACGATTATACCTGTAATGTTTGCAATTTCGCCTGTAAGTCAAAAGCTGGACTCGCTTCCCATACACGATTCAAACATGATTAGCTTCCTACTTCAATTTGGTCAGCCCGAGGTTATAGCAGAAGACACTTGCCCAAGGTGCCACGCAGTAGGACTGAACCCTAAACCATGTGGTTGGTAAGCAAGCTTCTTACCACACAGCCATGCCTGCACCTAAACATGAAAATAAAACAAGTAGTGAAGACCCAATGCTCTATTACAACCATTTTCCTGTACTTAAACAGGATGGAGGGGTCCTTTCTAGTACAGTGTCATGGTAACTGTCACAGTCCTTCGTTATCTGATACAACAGAGAAAAACCATTTATCTTTGAGTAGGATCTATAAAGTAAATACAAGTAGCTGGAGTCAATTCTACAGTTCCTTTTTACTGAAGCTACTAACAGTAACTTGGTTTGTTTCACAAATACTACAATGGCTGAGGGCATATTTTCAAATGCAAGCCAATAAGGGAGCCTCTATGCCAGTGGTGGTGATCCATTATTGAGCCAAAGAGCAAGTACTTAACAATGTATGTGTATGGGAGTTGAGTGGGCCAGCACTGAGAAAAATGATGCATTTTTAATCAACCCCAGGACTTATTTTTTAAGCCTAGTACTTATTCTTTTGCCGAACCGCTTATGGGGATGTAAACACACCAACACCGGTTGTCAAGTGGTGATGGGGGACAAACATAGACATAGATATACATGTAGGCTTTGTGAAACACCAAGTTACTGCTAGTAGTAAAAGGAACCTATACTACATTACTATTTTGATCTTAAGGTTAAACACTGTATTTCATGTGGGTTTTTCAGAAACTTCCACAATGGACAGTTTCAAATTTCAATGTGAGTTAACCAGTTAGCATTTAAACTGGTCATATCCAGTTCAAATATTCTACCTGTTTTATGTTCAAACTAGCCAGATCTGGCCTCTCACACCTACCCTACAACATCATTCTAAAAATAAGCAATCACACCGTCGAAATCTCCAAGTTTCGAGATAATGCATGAATAATTCAAAACAATATGAATAAAAGAGCAATCTGAATGCTAAAGGTTAAATTTTACCCATGGAGCAAGACATTCACACTTGCTCAACATGAAATTCACTCATCACACACAACCACCTTAGAAGAAAAAAAAAAAGAAAACCACATTGGGTAATGTAGTCCTTAAATATACGAAACGGGATGGTCATGACTGAGTGCCCTTGATCATAGGGTCTGTTCAGGGGCTAAATAACAACAACAACTAATAAACACTGTAGATAGTTTTCTTTTTGTTTGTTACATTCTGACAAGTATAGGTACATGATCTTTATTTTCATTAGTCAAACTGGTTGAAAGAAAAAAAATAGGACAAACGTATACAAAACAGAAACTGGTCAAAAAACTTGAAATCAAAATGCAAAGAAGAGGAAAACCCCCCAAGACATGAATCACCCAATCATTGTTTTTAAACCACCCAATAACTTGAAACTGTCGATAGGATTCAGTCTACCAAAGCCTTGGACCAACCAAATTTGACAGTCTAAACTGGTGAAGATAAAAACTGTGTGAAAGCTGAAAGGGATACTTCCTGTTGTTGGGTAACAGGTTTAATATGTCTCCTGGATTAACATCACCACACAGCCATTTAGGCATCTTTAGTGGAGTACATTGTTGCAAGCATTTGGGTCAGGTCTCTGTTCCAAGGATAAATTAATTCCAACAGTTTTGGGGGAGCCTAAAATAGTTCATGGATATTAGTTAAAGGCACCCGGTACATTCTCTGGAGTGGTTGGTGATGACAATGAAGACACCATGGGTGTAGAGACAGATAATGTCAATGGGGCAACAGCAGGCCTGGGGGTAACAACGGTGCTGGTCGGTACGGGTACACTTTCATCTATTTCAATCTTCAGCAAATATCTTCTTCTTCTCAGACTCCTTGGAAAGACATATTGGTGTAGTTGGAGTTATTACTGAATCGCCAGTTGTATTGCTTTCATCCAGCTGTAGAAACCTAGCCAAAACGGATTGGAGTCTGGTGCAGCTCTCCGGCTTGTCAGTTTCCAGTTAAATCGTCTAACCCGTGCCAGCATGGTAAACATGCGAAATGATGATGATGATCTTGGAGAGGGATGGCTAGATGGGTTCCAACATGCAGACTTGCTCTAGATGAGAATCAAATTTTCATTGATGCTCGTTAGAGCTAATCACTGACAGAGTTCACAAGTAACTGAGCATAAATATAGACAAACTGTTGTAGAGAGGTTAAAACCACATATTCCGAAGGGGGGGGGGGTCGATTTAATCAACTCTTAATACTTGACAAGCAAATATTTTATTGACCTGAGAGGGATGAAAGGTTAAGAATAAATAGGCTGCATTTGAACTCTGGATGCAAAAGGGCAAAATTAAATATGTTTAATCCTGCAATCTACCATTTCAATAATTAGGATTTCTAACTTAGTTACAGGACTCAAATTTTAGAGGAGGAACAACCAAAGGTATATTACAAGCTAATAAGGGAGCCCTTAATTACAAGAGCTGTGACAGGTAGCAACTGAATCTCCCTCAAGTCACACTCTTAAAAAATAGGAAAGATGCATTGGATAATACGATCTTGGATGCACTATCTTTGAATAAAAAAATGGGATGGTCATGACTGGAGTGCATTTGATCATCGGTCTGTTCAGTCAGAGCTGACTTGGGGCTAAACAACAGCAAGCACATATTTTTGTCAACCCAGGAGAAATAAAATGTCAACTGTGAGCAGAATTTGGAAAAATTAAAAGACATAACTAAATACTGCAAAATATTTTTGACTGGAGATCTTGAGTTTCTGTCACTTCACCCACATTTATAACAACAAATAAAAACATTTTTTTTTTTTTTTACACACAAAAAATAAAGTTTAAGAACAATGGAGGAACTTACCTGTCTAAAACTGACATTCTGTGGAAAGATTCTTTGCTGTGATTCTTCGTGGAAGGGTGCAGCTAAAGGACCATAACTCAGTTTACAAGATGCTGGGAACTTGTTTTGGTCATTTTTACTCATATAATGCCGTATGTTGTTCCGAGCAGCAGAGATCAGTTTACTGTCAATGTCAAGTCCTACAATCATCTGGGGTTTGAACTCACGGGCCACAAATAAAGTTAGATGCCCAACATTACAGCCGATATCCAATATTTTCTTGCCCTCAAACCACTCACGTTTGAAGCAGTTGGTACGATGGTCAATGTCATCGGTGTTGCGATAACCGTAGTAGCGATTGTAATTACCATACATGAATCGAGCAGATTTTGAGTTGGCGCTGTTTCCTCCCTTACCCCCTCGATGGCTCTGACGTCTTCGATTCTTACGAGTGATGGGAGGCTTTCCAATATCATTGGGACAGCTTTCGGCTCGACTAAAGTTTTTGGAAGCTGGCAAATTGGCATCTACAGGCCGGCTTTCTGAGAAACTAGCCAAACGCCTTTTACGGTTTTTGGGTGAAAGTTGAGGTATGACTGGCGAGACAATTTTATCTTCGGATTTGACTTTGTGATTTTCATTTGTCTCAGTAGTTGACACAGATCCAGTACCAGATGACACTGAAGACACCACAGGTGTGGAGACAGATAATGTCAATGGGGCAACAGCAGATCTATTATGCCTGGGGGTAACAACGGTGCTGGTCGGTACGGGTACACTTTCATCATCTATTTCAATCTTCAGAGCTTCAGCAAGTATCTTCTTCTTCTCAGATTCCTTGGAAAGACATATTGGTGTAGTTGGAGGTATTACTGAATCGCCAGTTGTATTGCTTTCACTTTTCTTGCGACCTTTGTGTCTCTTTTTCCTTTTTGCATTTAATTTTGCTGGGGTTAATGGTTCGTTTTCCATATCGGGCTCGTTCAGGTTGAGTGGATCAAACTGGTTTCTGGGCATGACAACTGCAACATCACGCCGATGAGCAGGTGTAGGGACAGGAGATGACTGAGGCGTTCGCTCATTTAAAGCTCTGTTAACTTCCTCGTCGCACAAACTGTTCAGATTTAGGGGGTCGTTAATGTTCCCACCTAAGAGAAATTTGGTTGGCAGTATTATCTTTTCACCTTTCCTCCGCTTCTTATTATGATAGTTATCAGCTGCTCCAGACCTGTTCAAGAAACGGGGCCGTTTCCGATGAAAGGGATAGGAGAACTTGACGCCATCTCCTTTCCCTTGTTTCGCCGGTTCATTCTCCATATCAAAATTCTGACAATCTCGACTGTTTTCTAAATCGCCCATTGGCCTCACATTTCCCGCATGTGATTTCACCTTTGTGCTCGCCAAGACTGATGCTTCTGCAGAGCGGCATTTAAAATCTTTCAAATCAAAATGTTGTTTCACAGCCGTTTTCAAGTCAACAGCACTCATGATGTATATATTTTGAGGAGATCTTCAAAATTTTAAGAACTTTAATTCGAGTCTTTATGTTATGTGATGAATACACGCACTCACACACACATCCAAGAACAATTAATAAGTTTGAAATATTGTTTATAAATGTCAAAATTGTGTGTATAAATGTACTTAGATGTGTCGTGCGCTTCTTTGGGAAATCTATTTTAAATAGAGAAAGTTTTTTAAAAAATGTTTATATAAATCCAACATGTTTAAACTAAAAAATTACGAAACAAAAAAAAAAAGTATCAAAGTCTTTTAATGAAGAAATATTGTTGTTGCTATGAAGTAAACATTTGACGAAAAGTCATAGCGATATCACCGATTTAAGTGAAATATTGTTGATACTGGAACTTGTGAGGGTGTAAGATGAGGAACCACAACAGTAGGAGGGTAATTAATTCTTTGGAGACAGCTACCAAAAGTATTATTATTATTACAACTAAAACCACCACCACCACTTGCACAAGTGTGTGGGGCCGATCTTCTCCGGTGCACGCTGGATACAAGACAAGCACTCGAAGAACTGCTTGCAGAATCTCTTGGCGAAACCAAAATATTTCTGTCGATTCGGCAGTGATTGGTACGCAAGGGAAAACTAGTGTGACGACTATAACTACAAGTATACAGCAGTTTACAGGACTTGGTCGTCATCCTCTTCGAGGAAGTTACCAAAGATAATTATATATATATATAAATGCAACTGTTATCTATAAAGGTGGTTATTAAAAAAAAATCTTTTAAAAGTTGTTTAAAAGCTGGTAACTATTTTCTCAATACATGTAAAGAATAAACATGGTTTAATTAATATAATAAATGACAGAAAAATGGATAGGTAAGTGAACAAAATACAAAATTAAGTCATAAAGTAAATAACGCTGCTAAACGTGTTGTTTTTGTTACATCAGAGGGAAATTTTAAAGTAATTTCGAGACTTTGACACAAGAACAGTCAGTCGAAGGAGGGGAACACAAGATGAAAAACAACGCACATGTAGGGGGATTGGACTGGTTGGATGTCGTTGTTGTGATGGCGGTAATGACAACAATAAAACGGTGTGATGAAAAGATGAAGAAAGAAAGAAAGAAAGAAGAAAAAGGAAACAAGCAGAATTACATTGATGTGAATGTACGTGCACACGCACGGAAGATTATGCTATATAGTAATAGAGATAAAACTACAATATACGTGGTATTGTTGTAGGTATGCGAGTGTATGTTTGTATATAATTATATCATATTCGTTAGACAACGAACATGTGCATGCAGAATACAATAGATTTCAAAACAAAAATTATGTTGTTCAAAGAAAATAACAGTTCTCTATGTAACTTTGTTTAAAGTGTGTGTTGATGCATGTAACTTAAGGTGGGAAGTTGGCTGTTAATGAGATTATATCACTGGACAAATACAATATATGTAGAGAGAGAGAGAAAGAGACAAATTAGAGGCTCAGATATCATGCACATGTATGTAAATATATACATACATTACCGAAATCTTGTTTATACATGTTAATGTGTCTATCAAATAACTGTATATGCATCTATTGCAATGTGCATGTAAGAAAATAAACGTAGATTTTTAAAGTAACGTGTTAATGTAGACAATTAACTGTTTTCGATAGAGAACATGTTTTTGGATATAACATTAAAGAGAAAAGGTAGAGAAAAATTGTTGACGTTAAGGAATAAATAATCAAGGAAAGACAGTGAGAGAAAGAAAGACGAAAGAAGGCGTATAACGGAGGTATAGAGGAAAGTGTTGAAGTCAGATAAGCAAAGAGAGAGTGAGAGGGAGACAGAGTAATGTTGAAAAGAGAGAATGCAGGAGAAGAGGTGTAGTAAAGAGGAAAATGAAAGGAGAGGAGGAGGTAGAGTAGAAGTAAATTAGAGATAAAGTAAAGGTAAAGAGATAAGAGAGAGGCACACACATACGTATGTGTAAACTGCTGCTGCTGTTGTTGTTGTTGTTAACAAGAAGTGGGTTTTCGTGCACTTCTCAGTCGGATTATCTCGGGTTCAACTATTTTCGAATTCTTTTTTCAATAATTTTCAAGAACTTTTCTTTCCAATTTCTTCTTTTCCAATTATTCTCGTTCGTCTCGACCGATGCAGCCATCCAAACGTCCTGCTGCGACTGGCACAGCGGCACGATTGAATTGCGCATGCTTCTCTCGCAGCATTCTGGGTATTTGTCATGCAAGGTGAAGAAAGCATATTTCAAGGGAGATAATAACAGTTATGGCTGCCACAAGCAATTGGCGAAAATAACACTAACTGGCTTTTATATTTAATTTTACACCGTGAATACGCAAATTATCAAGGCAAATTATTAAAGAAAATGCTTATAGCAAAAGAACAACGAAATGTGTGATTAATTAAAAAAAAAACCCAACTATTTCCCGACCAAATTCTTATTCAATGCTTTCACTTAACAAACGATTTTACTGATTAACACTTTAAACCGCCCTGACGCCTTTATCCGTTAATTTGCTACAAATATTTTATAAATGTCTTTATTTTAAAGCTGTTTTTGGTGTATATACGCATATATTCATATTTATAATTTGGATTTAAGGATAAATGAACGAAACCTATTACTGTTTTATGGATTTCATGGTAGCTAAACCCTTCCCTACTTTTTTTTTTTACCGATGTTATATTGCCCCACACCCAACCCCCGACTGTAACTGAATTTATGATGTAAGAAATTATTATTATTAGTAGTAGTAGTAGTCGTGACCTATATGTATTATTCCCTGTAAGTAGCAGTAATAGTAATATTTATTGCTTCTACTAACAGTAATAGTAGCCATATAATTAATTATGCTATTACAGATATAAGTAGTAGTAACATTAACCATTCTCACTAGTAGTACAAATATCACTTAACATTAACACTACTACTACCATTAGTGGTAGTGGAGCTAGTAGTAGTAGTAGTTGTTGTAGTGGTAGTAGTAGTAGTAGTAGTTGTAGTAGTAGTAGTAGTAAAAATAGACGAAATTACATTAGCAGCAGCAGTCGTAGTATCTATCCTAACTTAATATTCGCTAGTTAGTTAGTAGTTGTAGTGGTTGGTGAGGGTGACATTGTTATTTGGAGCAAAGCAGACGCGATGCAATACCGGATTAAATGTATTGGGCATTTAGTTATGTCCCTTTACGTTCCGAATTCAAATCCGCTCAGTGTGTATAATCTTCGCCTCTTAGATCTCCCGGGTCAATAAAATAAGTACCAGTTATTAACTGCGATCGATTAAATCAGCTAGGTTCCCCTCACCCGCCCCACTCAACTCTCAAAAATGTGTAGCTGTGTTCCTCATATATTGGAACTTACTATATTAACCCCCTTCCCCCAAATTTCAGACATTTTGCTAAAAAGAAATTAAATACTATTGTTTGAAGCAGTAGTATTTATATTTCTGACACACATCATCATCGTTTAACGTTCATTTTCCATGCTGGCATGGGTTGTACGGTT
>JAOPUL010003754.1:4826549-4836874 GCA_027564515.1 Octopus rubescens | reverse complement strand
CAGCTTGCCAGTTTCCAGTCAAACCGTCTAACCCATGCCAGCATGGAAAAAGAGACGTTAAAGGATGATGATGATGATGATGATATATATATGGAATGAAAGAGAGAGAGAAAGAGATACCCATTTCAGTTACTCTTGTAGCAAACTCAGCTATAGCTATTAAAAGATGTCTACATTTATATGCTCATTGTGTATATTCTGTTCTGTGTTTTTCAGTGTCTTATGTAAATGATAGTTTCAAAATCTTCACAGACGTCTTAAATTAAGTAATTGAAATGCACAAACAAAACTGTTTGGCTGAAGAGAAAATTGCTTTGTTGTTAAATAGATACATTTGTTATTGTTGCTCAAACTTTATTCTTTAAATTATATGTTCGGTATTGTTGAATAAACTATACAACTGTTAAAGAGAGAATGTTCCAATATAAAGTCTATTAGACACTTGATTCTTAGATTGTTTATGTCACATACAGGTGCACCGCTTTAAATTTCTTAATTAAATAATTTTTATTGGCAGAATTGGTAGAACACCACAACTTAAGATATTTACATGTGTTCTGGCTTTAAATTGACTTTGTCATTCATCCCTTTGGAATATATAAAATAAGTTTTGGTAATATGTAGGGTTTAACTCAAATATACATCTTCTGACGAACAGAAAAGGGAAACATTAGTGAAGGTGTGAAGTTTCTTTTTGAGAAATGTGTGTGTGTGTGTGTATACATAGCTCTTAAAGTATGGCAATTTACCTAGGAATATGAATGTAAGATTATTGACAGCTTTTTGTTATGACAGAGGTCAGATGGCAATAAAATTGGTAATGAATTAGTTCTTCCACCTGAGAACAGCTCCAGTCCAACAGGCTTCTGTACAGATTCAGTCTATCCAATTTCACTCAGAATGTTTAGGTCAACCTGAAACTATAGAATTCCTTTACCTAAGATACCACCCACTGGGATCAAATCATGTGCTTATGAAGTGAACTTTTTAACTACTCAACCATATGATCTGCTAGCCCTTTAGTTAAACTGAGTACAGAAAAGGAGCATAGTTGTATAAACCCCTTCATTAGTTTGTAATAAATGTTTTTTTATAACTTAGAAGCAGGACTGGATTTAAACTATGGGGCACTTCAAGTTCGGAGAGCCCTTCATACAAAAGAATTAAAATCTTGGAAAATTATTGGTGTCCGTAATGTGGAGAAATCTGATTATTTATCATAAAAGAGAAGCTATTACATTTTTTAAGACATCAAGATAAGTTTGTATATTGAAAGAGAGCCTCTTCATCCAAGATTGCTGGGAGGTGGGTCCTCCCTGTACTGAGTGCTCCATACCCTTTGTTGCAGCCCCCCCCCCATATCGAGGGTGGCCCAGGGCAATCAGCCCCTGCCTATAAATCTGGCCATGCTTAGAAGAGTAATTGTTGGTTCTATTCCAACTGGTGAATTCAATATAGTCAATACCCAAACGTAAACATATATAAGTCAGGGTCTGTAGGAAAGATGTGTTGAGAGGGAACTGTGGTTCCTTTTGAAAGCTTGCAACAGAGTAAACTTTGATAAAGGTACTCTAGGATCTGGTGGCAGGTTAGGTCTGTTCATCCAACTATCTAAGGTGGGTGGCAATTCTCATTATTTTTGTGAGAGAGATAGTGTAATTGATGGATGAAGATGATTGATATGACATTCTATATTATATCTATAAAAGGAGTAATGGGGAGATGACTGGACTGAGTGCTGCTTGAAGGTTACAGGAGTTTGCAAACTCTTTGTCCTTTTTGTGTAACCCTCAGGCATTCCTGATCAAGCAGTCCCATGACCAAAGCTGTGACCATCGCATCCCATCTTTCTTAAGTACAGTGCACATGGAGCCGCAATATCCAAAATATTCTTCCTGGAGTGCATTATTAGAGAATTGGTTGTCAGTTCTAGCAAGTTCAGTACCTTGGCTCTCTTTGTTTATCCTATATAGTCTATTCTACATTATCTCAGCTCATCTAACTTAAGAACAATTTATCTCTATTGCTTACATTACACTGGCCTTTAAGAAAACCTCTCAATGCTTGGGGATTTATATTGCATTTATTTTTTATCAGTAAAAAGAAAATTAGATGATGACACTAAATATTTCAATCATCATCATCATCATCATCATCATTTAGCATCTGTTTTCTATGCTGGCATGGGTTAGACGGTTTTGACTGAAAACTGGCAAGCAGGAGAGCTGCGCCAGACGCCAGTCTATTTTTGGCTTGATTTCTACAGCTGGATGCCCTTCCTACTAACACCAACCACTCCAGAGTGTGTACCAAGTGCCTTTAATGTGTCACCGGAATGGGTATTTTTAACATGTCACTGGCACTGGTACTTTTAATGTGTCACTGGCATATATATATATATATATACGACTGGCTTCTTTCAGTTTCCATCTACCAAATCCACCTACAAGGCTTTGGTCAGCCCAAAGCTATAGTAGAAGACACTTGCCCAAGGTACTGTGCAGTGGGACTGAACCCGGAACCATGTGGTTGGGAAGCAACCTTCTTACCACACAGCCATGCCTGTGCCTATATATTCCTATGATCATATTCCTATAATCATGCTGAGAAAACAAGACTATTGTGTAACAGTAGCTGCTATTATTGACACAAGGAGGATTAATCTAATTGAACTCCCAACCCCACCCCCATGTCAGGCCTTGTGTCTATAGTAAGAAAGAATTATTATGACACAACAAAAGAAGATAACATGAGGCTCCTGCATTTTTCAAGTGAGTCAATGGTACTCTCTTAACCATTTTGTTATTTTGGGATCTTGTTGGTACTCAAGACCAGATTAACTTTTTATTGAGGAAAAAAACGTAAGAGAAATAAACAGTTATAAAAGAATATGGATTTCTAAATTGGGCAGAAAACCCTCATATTTTATGGGGCACGTTGTTCTCAGTACTTGACTGGTACTTTATTTATTGGCCTCTGAAGGATGACGGCCAAAACCAACCTTTGACAGGAATTTAATTTAGAATGCAAAGCATTTTGTTGGATGCCATACTGATTCTGCAATACCATTTGGCAAGTAATAGACATAGACTTTCAATAGTTAAATACTAGAAAAGCATAGATGCTGTCTCATGTTACTTCCAAACTTTATGCAAAATCATTTAATGGAGAATACACTGGGTCTCATCCATTACTATCTTTTTATCAGCTGCTTCAATCTTTATAACACCTAATAGAAACAAAGGTTGGAAGCAGTTTAAAAACAATGTATACATAATGGAAAATTGAATTATGTTTTTGAAATAGCTGAAGGCAAAGGAGTTACATTTATATTTAATGTACAAAATAAATTGAAGTCTAATTTGGAATGAGGAATTTGTCATATTTGTATTTTTGAAACGAGATGGAAACGAAAGAAAATGAAATTAGCATGGCACATATATCATCATCGTCATTTAATTTTTCCATGCAGGCATGGGTTGGACGGTTTGACTGGGGCTGGCAGGCTGGGGACTAACCATGCTCCAGTCAGGTTTGGCTTGGTTTCTACAGCTGGATGCCCTTCCTACTGCCAACCACATTTACAGTGTGTGCTGGATGCTTTTAACGTGCCAATTATTTATATTCTTTTGTCTTTAAGTCATATCATAATATTCTGAATTTTCCTTTCCACTTCTTTCTTCTCGTTGGTCCTTATTTTGGATTAACACTTTAGCATTTAGATTACTTTGTCAAATGTGACGCTTATTTATTCACATTGTTTTGAATTTATCATACATTGTCCAGTAGCTTTGAGATTTCAATGATGTGGTTGTTTATTTTTAGAATGACATTGTATGGTGGGTGTGAGAGGCCTGATCTGGTCAGTTTGAACATAAAACGGGTAGAATATTTCAACCTGATATGGCCGGTTTGAATACAAAAAGGTTAAATTACTACTACTACTGCTGCTGCTGCCACCGCCGCCGCCGCCACCACCACCACCACCACTGTGATCTGAAATTAACTTCTCTACCCATTTCGTGTGTGTGCATAAAAACAAAAGTAGAGAGAGAAACTGAACTATTTCTATTTATTTTTGTTTGGCTTCGCTTTCGTTTAGAATAGTACTTTAAAATCAAATATTAAACTGGGATTAATATTTTAAAGCTGGTTTAAGAATAACAATGAAACATTTACTTATAGGGTGATTCAGTACAGAGAGTAGAGTCAAATTTATTGTAAAATTCTTGTTGACTGGGACTTTAATCATTTGAATAAGTCAATAGGTGAACCTCAAAATCTCAATCAACACAAATTTTACTTAAGAATTATAATTTTTTTTTGTCTCACATTTCAGTTAATATTTCAGCATTAAATGCAGTTTATTACTTCACAATTGAAATCAAATAATAATATCTTTACCTTCCACCATATCAACATGGGTGTGACACCCTTAGAACAGGGGGTCCCCAACCAGTAGGTCATGGACCAGTACCGGACTGCACAAAAAGATAACATTTAAAAATTTTATTTTTATTTTATTGACTATAGCAGTCTGCAGAGAGGGTTTTTTTTTCCATTATATTTTAAATTATATATGTAATAATTAAATTATATATCATGCATTTTATTGTTTTGTTATCTGTGTGATCCCCCCCTCCCCAGTATCTGGAAAAATTGTCTTGCATGGAACTAGTCTATGGTGCACAAAAAGGTTGGGGATCACTTCCTTGGAGAGGAAACAAATTTATGATGTTTATATTTTCCCAAGTTCATTAACAGTATAACAATGGGACATGTCTGGATACCAACTTAAGGTGTGAACATAATATATATGTATTGAGCTAGATTCTAACTGTGGTTCTAAAGGGCATATTTAATTATGTCCCTGGCCCCAACAGACAAAATGGAAAAGGCGTTGCCCTGGAGAATGGCAAGGGAGATCTGCTGAAACAGCCACTCTGACACATGGAGCTCACACTTGCAGGCAGCCATCCTCCTCGATAGTCATGAGCAGGGATATGGCATGGGGGCTAAGAACACTGGAGACCTCCACTGTCACAGGCTTGACCATAAACCTGTTGGAGAGTGATCAATACTTTGACAGTTTGCTTTTCTCAGCCTGAAGCGCAGCGGAGCCTGGGCCAGTAACTGAACACACCAAGTTGTCACTGGAGAAGGTATCACAGCATGTAGCATCCCAGATGAGGGGCCTACCACCACAGAATGGGAAAATTGTCATACCATCCGGTCTTTTGCTGTCCCCTCGGTCTAGCCACACTGGCTCAAGTTACTGCTCTCTCTTTTTTCGATTGACATAACTAATTCTTATCACACCATTGGAAAGATTTTCTCATTACAAAATTTCTAATTTACACCATTTTCATCAATATACTTCAGCTGTTGGTATATGATAGTTCTACAACATAATAAGAAGAGCTAATCGAAGCATATGAAAAGCAACTTTTTAGTTATTATCTAACAGCAAGTGTCCAGAAGGCTACTCAAAAGTTACTGTGTATTGTGAATTTGAACAAAAGTCATACTGTTTTACAGTAAAACAAATTGGACATGCTTCTGTAGCAATGATGGAAGGCTGCTTTATGTTTAAGAACATAATTTATTGTTAATATTACTATAGAAGGTGTTCATGCAATACAAGAAAAGGAATATTCAGCTGAAACAATGTATATGACAAGTGCAAAAAGTCTTCGTCAGAAATTCAGCATTCGGACCAATTTTTACACATCAATGCATATTCTTGATGCCGTGGTGTGTCTTCTTCGATTGTCCCAGGTTGAATATATAGCTGTGAAAACAGCTATGTGTGGAGAGTGAATGCCACCAGGAACCGAATCACTCTGGAGTTTTGGTGCTCAATTGAGCTGTATTTGTAGGCTGTGTCCATGGAAGGGTCTAGTCATGCTACCAAACTGTCACACAAACAACAACAATTGCTTGAACAACAATTGGATTTGCACACATGATCAAATTGTGATTTCTATGTGGCAAAACATTGGATTGAATCCAATTGTTACACTTCTCTGAAAATTATGAAAATGTCCTTTTTTAAGTAAAAAGGATGAATTTTTCCTTATTAAACCTTTTATACATCTCAGTCTGTTAAGAGCAACAAGAAAAGTCTCGCAATCTATCCTCCCTTGATCTTTTTTTCTTAAATCTTGGGTCTTCAGAAACTCACAGACTGATGACCAAGATTTTGCTTTTTTAGAAGCATCTGTTTTTTACCTATTCTTTATTAAGTAAGTTTTTTCTTAGTATAATTAAAATATCACATCATTTCCTATATGTAAATGAAATAAAAGAGGAGCATGTTTAATTTAAAGTTTCACTTAATGCCATTTCAGTCCTGTTCTTAGTGGTGTTGGGTTTCCTTCACACTGGTAGGATCACTGTATAACTGAGTGTTTTTAATTAAATTGCAATATTGAACTCAAATTTTGTGTCACTTAGAGAGAGATAAACAACAGTTACGGCATCTGGGCAGCTGCAGTAAGCTGCCATAGCTACCTATTAACCCTTTTGCTACCATATTTCTGTTGAAATATACTGTCTTTGCTTTTGAAAATAATAAGGAATTTGGATGTTTGCATCATGAAACCAGAAATAGTCTCAGGTGGGTTGAGATCAAAAGAGTTAAGATGATGTCTTCAAATACTAACCAGCAACCTAATATTTTTGTAATGATAATAAAAGTTTTTAAAATCAGAATTTTCATTACGATGTATAAAATAGAATATTTTGTATGTACCATCAGTACATTTATATTATGTTCTCACAATGTAAAAGAGATGTTAATAACTAGTTGATAAGTACATAAGGGAATTTAATAAGTTCATCATTGTTATATAAAATAACTAATCATCTAAAAGTAGACCACTATTATCTTTGAACTGTGACATGTGTACAACAGAGCTAGTTGTTGAATTGGTTATATTAGATCCATGAATAATTCATTATAATTATCTCAGCACTACAGAAATAAAGATTACATATTTTGACTAATGGTTGGCCTTTGAATTTACAAACATATTTCATGTTTATTTATGGCTTTTTAAAATATGATAACTGCAAGTAAGTTAAGCCAGTATGTTGCAGGATTGCTAAGAAAAGGGTATGTGGTTTATGAACCTATGGGTTTCAACCATCTCTCGTCTCTTGGATAGGTGGTTTCCAGTAAGATCTCACTATTGGAGCCTGTGCTAATGGAACTCTCTTTGACCCACTCTCTATTGACTCTAGTTTCGTTCTTTTCTTCCACACTCTTTCTGCTATACATTAATATCCTACTTGCTCTCATCTGCAACAGCATCCACTCTTATGCAAAGCATCATCTACAAGCAAGCTAGACACCTCCCACCAAGCCTGCGCAAATTCTTCACAAACAGGTGCAGGTGTGGCTGTGTGGTAAGAAGGTTGCTTCCCAACCACATGGTCCTGGGTTCAGTCCCACTGTGTGGCACCTTGGGCAAGTGTCTCCTACTATAGCCTCAGGCCAACAAAAAGCTCTGTGAGTGGATTTGGTAGACGGAAACTGAAAGAAGCTCATTGTATACTGTATATACATATACATATATATATATATATATATACATATGTGTGTGTATCTTTGTGTCTGTATTTGTCTCCTACCACCGCTTAACAACCGGTGTTGGTGTGTTTACATCTCTGTAATGTAGGGGTTCAGCAAAAGAAGCCGATGGAATAAGTACTGGGGTTGATTAGTTTGACTAAAAATTCCTCAATGTGGTGCCCCAGCATGGCCACAGTCTAATGACTGAAACAAGTAAAAGATTTAAAGATAAACAAAGAAACATCTTTTAATGGGTTCATGCCAGTCTTATTTCAGCAGGAAAAAAAAATCCTACTGCACATATCAAGAAAACATTGCACTTTCCACCCCTAAACATGAGCAGCCTAGCACTAGAACCCTCATTACTCTTCTAAATGCTAGACCTCACTATCACTCAGGATGTCTCTTGATGAATCCACATCCTTTAACATAACTAAGACTGCATCTCAAAGACTGACCTTTTCTCCTCAAACTCAGAAAATGCTTCAGCACCCACCACACACATAACTACTAGCCCTCTACAAAGCTTAAGTGGGACCCATAATGATATACTGCTCTCATATCTGTGATGGTGTTGCTACACAGGCAGACAACCTAGACTGCATCCAGAGAAAGGCCACATGACTGATAGGCTTAAAAGTCACTCACAGACACATTCCAGCTCTGGTTCATGGATGTGCTGCCTCGTCTCTCTGCTTTTTCTACAGCTACCATAATGGCCTCTTCTCCTTGGTGTTAGCTTGTTTTGTGCCACATCCACTCAGTCCTCCTCAACTCACTAGCCTGTCATCACTCCTGTTCTATTCTACTTCTCAGGTCCTACACTAACAACTATACTCAGAGCTTCCTCCCGAGAAATTGGGCTTCTGGAATTCATTCTCAGTTAAAACATAATGTTAACAGCATCACTCTCACTGATCTCAGAAGGCTTGTAAACACAGTGAGGACTATCACTTCCTTCATGACTAGTAACTTTGTCTATGGTTTATACAATTCTCAAATGACCTGGTGCATCTCACTATAAACACTACATATGGTACAGCTTACTCCCAAAATGTCTTTTTGTTGATTAAAGCTTATTAACCCTTTTGATACCAACTCTGAGACTGCCCCAGGTTGCATGATACCAACTTCTGTTTTAAAATTACCTAAATTGGAACCTTCCATCAAAAGTTCATGCTAATTTATGTTCCAAACCTCCAGCTAATAATGACAAAATTATTTAACTAAATTCTTCATTTCAATAGTAATATGACAATGCAAGTGTTAAACTGAAATTGCCAATAAATTCCTTTTTCTCTTTAACATCATGGAAGCTTTCATCTCTCTTCTTTGCATGCATTTTTATTTTAGCGTTTCAAGAAAACTTTCAAGACTATACTAATCTTATATTGGTCATTATGCTAAACTTAGAATTTCAAGTTGAACATTAATACAGTTTGATTTGCTTACTAAATTTCATTTGTGCTGCAGTTTCCTATGTGTATCTCCGGGCACTTAACCATAACAAGTCAACATTTTAAAGAAAGTTATCAAACAATTACTTACTTCTCATTGTAAAAAAAATAATACTAAATTCACAAATTCCTACATAAACGTAATATAAGCAATTTGAAAATGTCTTGTATTGCTAAAAGAAAGAAAATATCACTCTTTGTTTATGTTAATTGCAATAATGGTAGTAAATTATACCGTGTCGTTTTATGTTAGTAACTCTGTCTTTGCAGTTTCTAGAATATCACTATACAGTATTTTATGGAGATGTTTTCAGTTGTAAATTAGAACACAAGGATTAACCTAGAAATATATAACGCTAAGGTAAAAATCCAATAATCTAGTTAGTTAAGTATATTGCATCAGTGCAATAAATATTTTAACTCTTTACAGTACTTTTTGTATTCAGGTCAAAATATTTATAGCATTTCAAAATGCTAATTTATCAATATTATGTTGATATTTATATCAGAATTAAAACCTTGACGATTATAATGATGTTGAAACACCACTAAATCTGTGTCATTCTTTAGATTTTTTTTGTTTTATTTTAATTTGTAGTGTTTCTATCTTCAACATTGTTATTTTCATAATTTCTCTAATTTTGTGTACTCTTGTATTTAAGCTGGTGGGTGCCAACTGGCTTTAGGCAACACATTTTTTGCTTTTTTTAATGTTGTAATGTGAGTTCTGAAAAAGGGCGTGTTGTAGATTACAATAAAGGAAACTTGAACATTGTAGTAAAGCAAGCTTTAAAATAGCCTACTGTTTGTTAAAATGTACAATGTAAATAGTCCAAATTATGTGAAGTAGATACAATTAGTATAGAAGTGTGCAGCTATTTACTTGCTATTTGGATTAGAAATATTGAAAAACACTCGCTGTTTAAAAATGCAGACAAAGACATATTATTATTATTATTATTATTGCTTAGGCGGCGAGCTGGCAGAGTTGTTATCGCGCCAGGAGAAATGCTTAGTGGTAATTTTTCCGGCTTTACGTTCTGAGTTCAAATGCCACCGGGGTCAACATTGCCTTTCATCCTTCCGGGGTTATGAACTGGGGTCGATAAAATCGACTACTCCCCTCCCCCAAAATTCCAGGCCTTTATGCCCAGTATAGAATGGATTATTATTATTATTATTAAGGTGGCGAGCTTGCAGAGTTGTTACCATGCTGGGAGAAATGCTTAGCGGCAATTTTTCTGACTTTACGTTCTGAGTTCAAATGCCGCTGGGGTCGACTTTGCCTTTCA
>JAOPUL010003754.1:4554945-4565870 GCA_027564515.1 Octopus rubescens | reverse complement strand
GCACAAAGGCCTGAAATTTTTGGGGATGGGGATAGTCGATTCAATCGACCCCAGTACTCAACTGGTACTTATTTTATTGATCCCAAAAGGATGAAAAGCAAAGTTGACCCCGGCGGCATTTGAACTCAGAGTGTAAAGTTGGAAGAAATGCCAATAAGCATTTTTCCCGGCATGCTAATGATTCTGCCAGCTCGCCGCCTTTATGAAGACAATAATAATGATAATGATAATAATGAGGATAATAATAATAATAATGATGGTTTCAGATTTAAGCACAAGGCCTGCCATTTCGGGGGTGGGGTTTAGTTGATTACATCGACCCCAGTGTTAAATTGGTACTTATCTTATCGACCCCTGAAGGATGAAAGGCAAAGTCAACCCCGGCGGAATTTGAACTCAGAACGTAGAGACGGACTAAATGCTGATAAGCATTTTGCCCAGCTAGCTAACGATACTGCCAGTTCGCTGCCTTTATGAGGATAATAATAATGATAATGATAATAATGAGGATAATAGCAATAATAATAATAATGGGGATGACCTGACTGGAACAATAACAAAAATACAAGAAGAAAACATCACAAAGTCGATAAATATACAGCTCTGTATCGATAGATACAACAGAGCCCTACAAGAAATAATGACCACATTAAAAGATACCCTGGATATCGACAGACTAAATGACCTGATCTATTCAACAACTGTAGTGATATCCAGGGCAATTGGACTTGATTATTACAAAGATAAAAAAAAATGCAGCCAAATCTCCAACCCCAAAATGGAAAGAGAACATAATAAGCAAAATCATAAAAACAAAAAGACTGGTCCCTATTTTGTGAATTAGAGAAAGAGGGATCAAACATGGAAAAGAAAAAGAAGACCTATATAACAAAACAATACAACATAAAAAATAAAGATACCTAGGAGGTAAAAGAAAAACTTAAGCAAGGCAGAGCAGCAAAAACTTGCCGTATATGAAAGATGCGAATGCTTCTTCTGAGAAAATGCAGAATTTAAAATAAACACAGAAAGATTTTACAGAAACTTAAACAAAAAAAAACCCCAAAACATATCAGTAGGTGACATGCCAACAACATCAGAAATTCAGTCATACTGGGAAAGAATATGGAGCAAACAAGATCAACACAACAAAAATGCTCAATGTATAAATAGGGAAAAGGAAAGGAAGAGCAAAATAGAGCCACAGATATGGCCGACCATCACAAGCCAAGAAATCACGGACACACTGAGGACTATCAGTTACTAGAAAACAACAGGGTTAGACAAGGTCCTCAACTTTTGGCTGAAATACCTCACCAGTACCTGTATGGCAGCATTTAAACTTGATAATAAGAAAGCCAGAATCAACACCAAACTGGATGCTGGAAGGACAAACCACTCTGATACCCCAAAACAAAAACACCTTACAGCCATAAAATCATAAGCCAATAATATGCCTATCAACAACTTATAAAACCCTCAAATCAGTTATCTATAACCGGCTTATAATACACCTGGAAAACAACAAAGGGGTGCCGGAAAGGGATGTATGGTTGTAAAGAGCAGCTTCTGAGAAATTCAGCCATTATTGAGGACTGTAAAAAGAAAAAAACAAACCTCAACATAGCTTGGATTGATTACCAGAAGATGTTTGACAGTGTTCCACACTCATGGATACAGGAGTCTCTCCACACAAATAAAGTAGCTCCAAAACTACTAAAATATATCAACCATGCAATGACAAATTGAAAAACCAGCATAATGCTAAAAAAATGAATCACTAGTCATTAAAACCTGCCCCATAACTATAAGTAAAGGAATTTTCCAAGGAGACTCGTTGTCCCCCTTACGTTTCTGCCTTGCTCTAACCCCACTAACAAACTTGTTAAATAAAACCATGGACAAACTATAAATCATCTCTTATACATGAATGACTTTAAAATTCTCACTAAAAGCATGATGGAATAGAAAAACCTTCTAAAAATTGTCCATAGTTTCAGCAAGGACATCAGGATGAGCATAGGATTGGACAAATGTGCTAAAGTGACATTGAGAAGAGGCAAATAAATTGGCACTCAAAACACTGCACTCGGCATAGACAGAGAAATCAGAGAATTAGACCACAATAACCCATACGAATATCTACGAATAGACAAAATAGCTAAAATACAACACACAGAAATGAAAGAGAAAATTCAGAGAGAATATTACAGAAGAGTTAAACTAATATTGAACACTGAACTCAATGTTAACAATAAGATAATAGGGATAAACATGCTAGCCATATCAGCTTCAACATAATAAACTGAAAGATTAGTGAATTGAGAAACTTAGATAGAAAAACCAGGAAACTGTTAACAGCATACTAAAGTCACCACCCCAAAGCAGATATAGACAATATATCTACCTCACTCAGGAGGAGGTCGCAGCCTGACACAGATAGTGAACTTTCATAAAATAACATCTGATCATCGTTTTTTAAATTACCATAGCGCCGTATAAATTATCATCATCCTTTAATGTCCATTTTCCATGCTGGCATGGGTTGGACAGTTTGACTAGAGCTGTTAAGCTGGAGAGCTGTACCAGTTTCCAGTCTGATTTGGCTTGGTTTCTACAGCTGGATGCCCTTCCTAACACCGACCACTTTACAGTGTGTGCTGGGTGCTTTTAATGTGCTACCAGCATGAGCGTTTTTGCGCAGCACCGGCACAGTGCTTTTTACGTGGCACCGGCGCGATATAACGCATTAAACCTCTCTATATAGTACATCGCTATTACCATTAATATTCTGAATATAGTAGAAATAACAGCAATAGATATAATATAATTTAAAGATAAATTTTATTAACCAAATAACATACAGGTACTGTAAATGCCGTAAAATTAAACACTATTCGTTTTAGATACAGTACAAACTTTCTTTTCATGACAATTAATTAACACAAATTAGAAAGCGGCAAGCTGGCAGAATTGCTAGCACACGGAAAAAATGCTTAGCGGCATTTCTTCTTTACATTCCGTGTTCAAATGCTGCCTAAGTTGACTTTGCCTTTCATTCTTTTGGGGTCGATAAAATAAGTACCAGTTGAGTACTGGGGTCGATGTAATCGACTTACACTCTCCCCTGAAATTGCTGGCCTTGTGCCAAAATCGAAACCAATTAACACAAATTAGCATAGATTTCTCTTGACTCAAATTAACAACACAGTTCCTTTTCTTTTCTCCTGGGTACCAATTTCTTGTGAGTTCCAGTTATTTGAGCACTGGATGAAAGGGAGTTTACTGTTGTTAGATCTGAGAATTCTAAGTAGAATTAGGCTATATCTGAGGAAGGGGGTCATGAAAGGGTCATTGACTCATCCATGGAATCATTGATAACTAACCAACTTCCATCATGTAAATTTCTAAAATAAAATTTAAAAAATGTAATTAATAAAAGAATTTCTTGATTTAGGAAATTTTTTTTTTGGTTTTCTTTTTTTAGTTATTACTGCTTTTTAATAATAAAATATTTAAAGAAATTTAATGAAAATACTTAACAACATTAATGAAGAATAAATATTTAGTCACATTATATTGATATATAAGATAGAGCTAGCAGAATTGTTAGCACGCTGGACGAAATGCTTACCAGCTTGTCTCGATTGTAAAGTCCTTCAGTGCAGATGTAGACATGTAACAAAGTACTTTAAAGACCCTTGTGAGTTTACTCCTCTTTTCCAAGGAATCAAGTACCAAATGTACTCAGTCCTTCATTATTGTAAGTTACTACATTGCCTTACATCTGTTTCATTCATCTTTTACTAAACTCATGGAAACCCCAACACTAAATTGCATCAGTCTTTTCTAAAATTTGCTACATTCTATGACTTACACAAGTAGACTAGTAGTTAAGCTGGTTATTATACTTTTCAATTTGTTACATTTGGTGTAGGTAATAATATTTTTTTTTTCTTTTGCTTTTAATTTTTTTTCTTTTACCTAAATTTACAAATATTTTCATTTTTTTTTTTTTTTCTTCTGTAGGTGAGCAAAATTAGTCTTGTAGACTTGGCCGGCAGTGAACGAGCTGATTCAACCGGTGCCAAAGGAACCCGCCTGAAAGAAGGCGCCAACATTAACAAATCTTTGACGACCCTTGGAAAAGTAATTTCTGCTTTGGCAGATGTGGTAAGTTTAATTAACAACAATTTTTTATTTTTATTTAAAATTTTTTTGGGTGGATCGATTGTCATAAAATATATTAACAATCATTGTAATATCTCTGGTGAATCATCATATTTCATTATAATTAATGTACGTGTGTGTTTGTTACCCACCTCCTTTTTTTTTTGTTTGTTTTATGTAACAGATGAATAAAATGTATACATGTTGATGATTTACAAATGAGTAAAACAGTTCATGGTTTGTAACCAGATAAATATAAATGTACAGTATAAAGTTCTGTTCATGATTTTTGGACAATAAAATATTATACATTGCTGCAATAAAACAACATCTCAGCCATCTATGTATCTTGGGTAGTTTGAATTGCTTAAGAATCTCTTTTTAAACATCACTATGAAATTTCCAAGCAGTCGTCCCAGTAGGTGAATTTGTAGGTTTGAAGATTAATCCTTTAACATTCAGATTACTCTGTCTGGTCTGTCCAATGTAATGCTTATTTATTCACATTGTTTTAAATTAATCATAATTAAATTAATCTCGTAGTTTTGAGGTTTCAATGATATGACTGTATATTTCTAGAATGACACTGTAGGGTAGGTGTAAGAGGCCAGATCCTGTTGGTTTCAACATAAAACAGGTAAAATATCTGGGTTGGATATGGCCAGTTTGAATGCTAAAGGGTTAAGCTAAGGAAATACTTCTAACTTTGGTTAGAACCTGTGCCATACTTTCAGGTGTATCACCTTTTTGTGGGACTCACATTCCTGAGAGCTTCTCAGCAGTTTGTGGTACTCATTCATATTTCTAGAAATGTAAATATTTTTAGAAATAGACATAAAAAAGAATAAAAGAAACCAGCATAAAAAATAGTTACATATAAGTAAAATTACTTACCCAATGTACAGTTAGACTATAATATCACATAAGTTTAACTGGCTTCATTTTGGCAGTCTGGCTCCTTGAATGTGACAAAATTCAGACAATAGCTTTGTATTTGAGGTGATTAGCTATATATATCTTGGAGGGAGGAAAGAGAAATCACTGAAAAGATCGCGAACAGGACAAAAGAACTTTAATTAACAAACCACCGATCAATTGTTTAATCAGCACATTAAACAAATGATAGATTAGTTAGTTCGTTAGATATTTAGATATCTAACCAATTGACTAACAATAAAGAAGTGATATTGAACCAGTGCGTGTATGTTATTATTATTGGCATAAAGACCCTCCCAAAACACAGCAAGATTCATTTCAACACATGAATTCGCATCAGAAATCTTGCAAGTCAAATACAAAAATACTGAAGTTTAGTGTCTGAAGAAGTGACAAGTCATTGATAGTCAAATTGCTGTTATTATATAATAACTGTGAAGGTCACTTGTAGATGACTGCCATATCACGCTTGGAAGATGTAGGTAGATGACTGCTGTATATAATTAAAGACCATAACTGCTTGTATATTTTTTGTCATAGATGAGCGATTTTACCTCATTTTCAGAATAATCTGTTATTTATGAGATTTCTTTCCCCACCCCCCTTTTTTTTACATCCAAAAGTTATTTTGCTTCAGCAATTTCTCTCTCACACACATACTCTTTCTTTCTCTCTTTTTTTTTTTGTAAAGTAAATTCCTTCAAATTTTGTAAGCAATTTTTTTGTCTTTCTATTTGATCAGATTCAACTACATTATCAATTTTTTTTCAATAAGAAACAATATTATTGTTGGTGGAGTTGCTGTCATAATTTGACTTGACTTATCACATTATTAAAAGTTAATTTTAAAAAGAAAAAAAAATTTAAGTTGGGAAGAAACTAGGATTAAAAATGTAGATACATATTTTTCATCCATTATTCATTTTTATTTTATTTTTACCTTTTGTGCAGAGTGCTGAAGGGATAAAGGTAAGGCTTTTAAAAAGGGGTCTGTGTATGTGATATTGTCCTCCTCTATGTTTGTGGCTAGCTATGAAATTGCTCCTAAATGTTTGTGTGTATGTGCCTTTGTATGTGCCTTCGTATGTGCCTTTGTACTCTGATATAGATAATCCAGGCTTAGTGCAACACGTGCACCTTAATAACTCTTATAAAATCCTCCCAGTTCCTCTAACAAAGAAAAAAACCCCGCCTTCATGTTGATAATGAAACATTTATCATGCACATCTATTGCTTTTCTTATCAGTCTAAAGAATGGTTCGGGAGTTATTCAGACCTAGAAGATATATAAAATATTTTATTTCAAGTTTAGAAAATATTTTAGGAAGAAACAATGAGAACTTATTTCTTTTTTAGTTTGAATTCTAAGATTTTTTTTATGTTCTTGTTGTTTAGAACCATAGAAATGTTTTTTTACCAATTCTTAAAATTTTATTAAATATTCTGCTGAAGAAAATGTTATTACATAGTTCTATGTTATGACAGAGTGGTAATGAAAAAAAAAAAACAACAAAAAAAAGAAACAATAAAAAAAAAACTGGAATTGTCTTACCTATATTATAGCAGAAAAAAAAAAGAATAGAAATAAACAAAAATTCTGTTTATTCTATAAAACCTAAATTCAACCAGAGGGGTTAACAGATATTGCTGCCAAGAATGTGGCATGACCAAACCTGTAGATTCTCTATCTTCAGTGATCCAAGAGTATGCTTGGAATGATGTTTGAACTGCTACTTAAGAGGCAATTGGGACTGATATTGGAATTGAGATAGATGCTACTGAAAAAGTGCCATCTTGTATTCTGCAAGAATCCTAAGAAATATTCTTGAGATCGGAGGTGACTTGTTGTCACCAATCCTCAAGAACAATTGCAAAGATTTTGAATGATTGGTCAAAGATGTTGGATATTGAGATATGAATTTCTTGACTTTACAGAAACCTAGTTTGCTTGGCACAGCAAGAACATTATAAATGGTGTGGAATACCTAAATTTGTAGAATGCAGATTGATATCTTGCAGTCCAATACTGACAGAACAACAACGAAATACTGAGTGAACAAAAGGAATAATAATAATAATAATAATAATAATAATCCTTTCTATACTGGGCACAAGGCCTGAAATTTTCGCAAATGGGGATAGTCGATCCATTCAACCCCAGTGCTCAACTGGTACTTATTTTATCGACCCCAAAAGGATGAAATGCAAAGTCGACCCTGGCAGCATTTGAACTAACTCAGAATGTAAAGTTGGAAGGATTGTTGCTAAGCATTTCTCCTGGCGCAGTAATGATTCTGCCAGCTCGCCGCCTCATAATAGTAATAATAATAATAATAATGGTAATAATAATAATTAGAAAACACAATCCAAGATCATTTCAGGAATGTCACAATTACTATTTATAGACAAATCTTAGAAATACTTTGAGAGAAATGATGATTATTATCTTTGCATGAATATACACACTGTAAGCTGACTTCCATGTGGATAAATTGGTTGTCATTCTGTATTTTCTGCATGCCATGTATATATATATATGTGTGTGTGTCTGTGTGTATGTATGTGACAGTATGTTTACATTTGATATTATATATATTTATATAATGATACTGGTATATGGCCTATGATAAGGCCATGTCTGTGACAAATTATTCTACAGTTGAATCATTTGGGTAGAATGGGCATTTTAGACCAATGTATTGCAATACATTTGTTCCTACATAAAGCCTACAAGCATGCCCACAAATAGCCTACAGGTATGCTCACAAATAGCCTATAGGTGTACCCACAAATAGCCTAAAGGTGTGCTCACAAATAGCCTAAAGGTGTGCTCACAAATAGCCTACAGGTGTGCCCACAAATAGCCTACAGCTGTGCCTACAGTTCTTTCAAGGAAAATTTAAAAATAAAATGGTAAGATATTTTGAATAGTTAAGTGTTTTTCAATGCACCTCACTGGTGCACTCGTGCATGCATATTCCTTTGTATTAAAGTGCAATGAGTGTGTCTGTCTGCTCATCCATTTTCTTTTTAAACAGTTTTAGTACTTGTTTTTTTTTTTCTTTTATAATAAAAAAAAAAAAAAAGCTGATGGTATCATATCACTTTTACCACCTACTCCAGTGTGTTGATGATTAAAAAGGATTAAAACCCTCAATGTAGATTGTATACACATCACATTCTCTTCACTTCTCTTTCCTCTTCACTGTCAAGCCTGCTATACATGTTGTTGATCTTTAATTCATTTCTGCACATTCTTGACATTGTCTATTGTCATTGATTTAGATTGAAATATATACATAATATTGATTTCTATCAGTAACCTCATTACCACCATCGTCTTCTTTCCAGCTACTCTCACCTGCCCTTATATAATGCAGGTATCCCTGTATCTATCTTCTCTATTGTAAGATACCTGATCTTGTCCTTCTATCATATTTTATTCTCTTGACATCTGGTATAAAGCCACTTCCCTCACTGCTAAGTTAAAACCCTACAAAGTGAATAGGGCTCTTCATTTGTCTTGCCAGTTACTAGGTGACCTAACCAGTGCTGGTGCCATGGAAAATGTATCTGGTATACTCAGTAAAGTGGTTGGCATTAAGGAGGATATCCAGCTGTAGAAACTATACCAAAACAGATATTGGGCTCAACTCAATCCTCAAGCTTTTTGGATCCTCTCAAACCATCCTACTCATGTCAGCATAGAAGAGACATTATTAACCCCTTAGCATTTAGATTATTCTGTCAAATGTAATTCTTATTTATTCACATTGTTTTGAATTAATCATACATTATCTTCTAGCTTTGAGATTTCGATGATGTGGTTGTATATTTTTAGAATGACATTGTACGGTAGGTGTAAGAGGCCAGATCTTGATAGTTTGAACATAAAACAATAGAATATTTTGGCCGGATATCGACAGTCAATGGACTTTTGTCAAATCGGACGAAGGAAACAATGTTTTTCCATTGGTCTTCCCAATTGCTAATACTATCTATCGGTTGCAACTCCAGGTAGAAGGAGCAATGTGGAATAAAGTGTCTTGCTCAAGGACATAACACATCACTCGATCTGGGAATTGAACTCACAACCTCACAATTGTGAATCCAATTTTCTAACCACTCAACTACATGCCTATATACATACATCGATAGTCGATCGACTTTCGTCAAATTGGACCGAGGAAACAATATTTCCATTGGTCTTCCCAATTGCTAATACTATCTATCGGTTGCAACTCCAGGTAGAAGGAGCAATGTGAAATAAAGTGGCTTGCTCAAGGGCATAACACATGACCCAGTTTGGGGAATCAAACTCACAACCTCACAATTGCGAATCCAATTCCCTAACCACTCAGCCAAGCGCCGAATATGGCTGGTTTATATGCTAATGGGTTAAAGGATAATGAATAAACACAAAGTTAAGTTTGTAGAAAGGGATTGGCAATGGGGAGTTGGCTGTTGTCAATTGATTTAATTCTATATCTTACTGGTAATTATTATAATGGATCCAAGAGTGAAGAAAGATAAAGTTGACTTCAGCAAAAAAAAAAGAAAAAAAACAAAACTTTACAAGTGTTCTATAAAAGTCTTCTACCTGTCTTCTAGTGTAAGTTCAATACTTTAGTCTTGCATATTTTAATTCCTACAAAACGTTAAAAATGGTGATAAGGATAACAATTGAGATAATTCCTTGCCCAAGAACAAGTCCTCAACTCTAAAAGGAAACAGAAAGTCAAAGGTTTCTGTGTGTGTGGTCCTTTCTGAAGAGCATCAATCTATTAAATGAAGAGAAATTGATACAACCGGGAATAAGAATCAGGTTGTGAACTTGATCAGTAGTAATATTATTAATGATAATGGCATCAAATTTTAGCACAAGGCCAGCAATTTTAGGGGAGGGTGCAAGTCAATTACATCAACCCCCAGTGCTCAACTGGTATTTATTTTATTGACCCCAAAAGGATGAAAGGCATAGTCGACCTTGGCACAATTTGAACTCAGAAAGTACAGATGGATGAAATGCTACTAAGCATTTTACCCAAAATGCTAACAATCCTACCAGCACACTGCTGGTTTCATATCTTCGATACAAGACCACTTATTTTGAGGAAAAGGTGTACATGAGTTTGTCTACCTTTGTGCTTGATTGGCACTTGGTTTGTTGACTGTAAAAGAATGAGGCAAAATAGGCAGCGTGTTCTGTTCCGTAATAATTCTCCCACTCACAAATGGTAATAGCAAAATAGAACAAGAAGTAATTTGGTGTCAACGCAGACCAGAGTCTGTAGAATATTTGTGTTCCTTTGCTCATTAAGTTTATGTCTGTCTTAAGCCCAAGGACTCATAAGGTCAGAGCTTAACCTGGTTTCCATAGCATACAAGTGACTGGAATTTACGACACTCCTCACCCCTGAATGGGATGCCAGTCTGTCGTAGGGTTAACTTCCCAGCTATTGCTGGAACTCATTTAAAGCTGAGTGGACTGGAGTAATGTGAAATAAAGTGTTATGTTCAAGAATACAGCACACTGCCTGGTGCAGGAATCAAAACCATGACTTTACAACCATGAATGTAACACCCTAACTACTTTTGCCATGTGCCCCTTCATGGTCAGATCTCAATATTTTCTCTAGGGATTACAATGCCAATATTATTTATTATTTAGCAGAGCTAAGAATACATTCTTGTATAGAATAAATATAATACTACTGTGGTAGACTGATACACATAGACAAAGAGGAGGCAACTCTGTGTGTGTATATATATATATATATATATGTGTATATATATATATATATATATATATATACATA
>JAOPUL010003754.1:3978972-3989317 GCA_027564515.1 Octopus rubescens | reverse complement strand
ATATATATATATTCATATATATATATATATATATATGTGTGTGTGTGTCTTTGTATCTGTGTTTCCACACCACCACCACCACTTGGCAACCGGTGTTGGTTTGTTTACGTTCCTGTAACTTAGCAGTTCGGCAAAAGAGACTGATAGAATAAGTATAATTAAGTTTTGTACCGAACTTAAAAAGACAAATGGGTATCTTCTGAAATTTTATGTTTTCATTAATGTAATAACAAAATTTTGATTGAAATTCTAATTGAAATTTGAACACTTTAATAGAAGCTGTCTGATGTCGACTGGTATTAAAAGAATTAAGTAGCATCTAGTAATTACTCGAGAAATTAAATAGTTAATTAAGAAATAATTTATAGTTTTGCAGAGAGAAAAATACATCACGACAGCAGTAAATTCAGATAATGAAAGTCTAAAGAAGAGTAAATTAAAATAATGAACTTACATATTACAGTGTCCGTAATCTCCAAGATGTCCCATGACAACAAACAAATGATTGAGCGCTTCTCCTGGAGTGATACGTCGGTCACGATCCAGTGTTAGCATACGTTTTAATAAATCTATGAATTCTCTTCGATCTACCTTCTCAGCAACCAATTCTCGGCCCTCTAAATCTTGTGGTACATTAATCTGCGCCATATCATCCAAGCAGTTGAAGATATATTTTCTAGCTTCCTTGGATTTGATTTTAGTTTCTGCTTCATGCTCTTCTGGCGTTTTTAATCGCCAGAATGGATAATTGCTATCAGTATTTTCACGCACAAAGAAGCGTGCAGTTTTTGTTGCAGAACTTAGCATATGTTCAGCTGGCATGCCCTGGGTTTGGGAAATATATCGAATCTGGAAAGTAAACAAAATTCAATGAATATTTACTGTCAAGTAAACAAAAGAATATTTGAGAGAATTTATTTGAATTTAGAAAAGGTTTATTTATGTAATCGTAAAATAAATATAGAGAAGGAATAATGACTGAGGGATCTTTAAAATAGTTTCAGCTCGAAAGCTGTGGTCATGCTGGGGCACCACCATTGATGTGTGATGCTTACAGCACCTAGGTTTCCCAAGCGGTCACCCATCCAAGTACTAACTAGACTCAACTTTGCTTAACTTCAGTGATCGGACGCGAACTGGTGTTTTCAATGTGATATGACCGCAATGTGATATGTACATTGTTTAATACTAGGTCAGGGCCATGTCTGGTAGGTACTGGCATTTAGCCCCAGGTCAGTCTCGATTGAGCAGACCTATGAATAGTGGCATTCATGCCATGACCATCTTGCCTGTTTAACCATTTAGCATTCAAACCGGCCGTATCCGGCTCAAATATGCTATGTGTTTTATGTTCAAACTGGCCAGATCCAGCCTCTCATATCTACCCTATCTCATCTTCAAAATCTTGAAGCAACAAGACAATACAAAATTAACTTTAAAAAATGTGAAGAAATAAGCATTACATTTGACAAAGTAATCTGAATGCTAAAGGGTTAATAATATACTAGAGCACCCGTGACCCGTTGGGTCATGTTCACTTACACACACACACACACACACACACAAATATATATAAATATGTCTCTAACTTAAGTACTGTTACACACACACAAACATATACATAAACAAAGGTTTGCAGGATCATGTTACTATCGGGAAATCTTCCCCTTATACACCGTTTTCTGGCTATTTTAAAAAACACATGCACATAGAAATAGCAGTAGGAATGTGAGAGAGAAAGAAATAACGTTAAGGAAAGGGGAGAGTTAAAATAAATAAAAGTTACACGGTCATGTTACTATCGGGGAATTTTAATATTATACACCGGTTTTTGGTTTTGTATTTACGAAGATACAAAATACACGAATCTCGATAACCAGGAGTCAGATTTACACGAAATTTGTTTTCCCATTTCAGAGGCAACTTACTTTCAAAGTATTTACCCATTATGCACCGTTTTGGCTGTATTACATAACAGACAAGCAAGCAAGCAAGATGACATTTTTAGTAGTATATAGATAGTATTGTTGCAAGAGGATAGCATGTTTGATATAGCATATAATATATTTTACTAGCCAATTGTATTTGTCCCTTATATAGCAAGCAATGAGACTGGACATTTTCTGTAGCAGTTTCTTTCTCTATTTTCCAGGCTCTGCGCTCTTGTTCTCTCAAATCACCTCCAATCATCAAGGTGGATTCAGCATCTACTGATAAGGTATGTATGTAACTTTGTTGGACTTTATACCGGTACATGCATTCACATCAACTCATACCCACACAAACATTGAACTTAACAGCAAACCTAAAGAAACTCACTGCTGCTGTTTTCCTCCCCATGTTTCCCCTTCTGAGAGAGTTAGTTTCTATTGAGATGAAGTTGAATGGTCACTTCCATTCTTTTCAGTCTCATACCAATCCAATTTTTATTTTGATATACTTTGGATGATAACAGGCATAGTTTTACTTTACTTTGAATGTTTTCAATGGTAAGTATTTTCTGTTTGAAAACCAACCACCAAACTCCAGTGTCTAAGGTAACCAAGCCATCAAAATGTTAGAGCAAAACCTATGACTCATTAGTTTTATAAACTGCAGCCATGTCACACTTTCCATCCGTTGTCAATCTGGTGTTTGTTCAACAATATCTACGCAGACATTTCAAAAGTAAATAGATGCCATTATTCTTGAAAGATTTATTTCTAGAAACAAAATAATGTCATTTGATGCATTTGAATACTTAATCTAGTATTTAGTAGACATGCCTTGTGCAGATTTTAATTATTTTACTCATTTGGGCGTCATACTAATGAGTAGTGTCTGCACAAATAAACCAGTATAATGAGAAGTGTCTATTTACATTTGAGATGTCTGTATAGAGCTTTTAACAGGATACAAGATAAGAATATAACTGAACGTAGATTAGCGTTGGTTGTAGGCTGCGTGTTAGTTAATAAGTTAGTTAATCTTGCTCTTGTTAAATAATATATTTATTTCAGGACCTTCAAAACATGGTGAAGCCATTATGCCTTTTGTTGTTCTCCAGTGAATGTGGATTTGCCTGTAATACACCACACGGTCGTGGTCACATGCTGGAGAGCGAAACGTCTACACGTCTGTCTTGGTCAAGAGTCTAGCTGCTACTGTTATTTTGCGTGCTTAAACTTAAAACGCCATCCCTCTGTCTAAGAGATATGCATGTGCCGCCTTGACGTCCGAGCTCCGATTGGTAAACAAAGGGAGACTACTCTGAGTCTTTTGTAAAATAGCCACTCGCCGGATATCCTACAAGGTTGTCTTGAATAATACTTGAATCGCCAGATCAATGTACGCTGTAACAATATTGGTCTGTCTGCCATTTCTTTTTTTTTTTTTAGTAAGTTTTCTGTTTAGTTGCTTCCAATATTTTCCAATTCTGTGGAGATGGAGAATTGTTAGATTGCCAGATAGAATACCTAGTGGTATTTGTTCTGATTTTCTGCAGTGTGAATTTAAATCCTGTTGGGTCAATTTTGTTTTTCATCTTTTTGAAGTTAATTAAAAAAAAACAATCCAGGGTAATGAATTGGTAGAACTGTAAGAATACCTTGTGGTATTTGTTCTGAGTCTTTACATTCTGAGTTCAAATCCCACAATGGCCTTCTTGGATGGTAGACTTGCCTGATTCAGTACCACCACCTTGGAGGAGTCCAATGCATTTAGGCGAGATTTCTTGTTTGAGGATGCCTTCCTCCCTCCCACCAATCTCGCAGGCACCTGGTAAAGAGTCTTGGTCATTTCCTTCCCTCCTGACTTAAAGATAAAATAAAAAAACATTCTTCCCACATGTTCAGTAAATTTAAATCTTATTCAGCTGTGTATCTTTTCATCAACCCATGAAGGGAGGCAGAATACAAGTGAGCTGAGAATGGCTGGATATTAAATACACCAACAATGTTTGTAGCAGAGATGACTGCATTGGTACAGACAATGAGTGCTCATTAAAAAGTGTCATATTGTCAGTACCCATTGAAGATGTATAGAAAAGAATTGAGATTAGATCTCAGAATACTGGGCTTCAAATAAGTATAGGAGAAAAAAAACATGACTACCAAGACACTCAACTTTCAACAATATAGTCTATTAAACAGCAAGTAGATAGATACCACAATGTTGTATAATTTATTGTACTGTGTCTATGATACACTTATCTCTTAGTTGTTCAGTTCATGTAGTTGTAAGTTGGTACCAGAGGAGAGAAATAGCTTATTGTTGCAGAAATTAGCAGTATGGAGTACAATTTAGGTTTTCCATGGGTTCTGGCCATGGTGAATGTGCTAATATGGGTGTTTTTATTTCTCTTTCCATTATAAAAATGAGATCAAAGAAAATAAAATTGAAAGGCTAGAAAGACTAACATTCTACTTAAGATTCTTCCTCATGTTTTATTTTTGTAATACCACAATAAAATTGAACTTTTATTGAGAAATAATCTAAGACATGTATTGGAAATTTAGTATCTAATTAGTTTATCCTTTTTCTATATTTCAAATGTCCTTCCTACTTGCACCTCAACTTATTTTAAAATATATAAACATGTTCTTCAAATTTCTTCATCGTTAAACTCTTTGCAGAAGTGGGATGATGCTGCTAAGACCCAATTAAAAAAGCAAATGAAACAGCTTGAAAGAGAACAGATGAAGTCAAAAGAAGCTGAAAGAAAAGAAGTAAGTCTTTTCCTGAAAAATCTTAAGCAAGTTTTTCTTTTATCTTTTTCTTTCCTACTCCTCCCCTCATCTCTATGTTACTGTTTACACCTATTTCCCATGTTATTACATGTGTGATAGATCCTGTCAATGAGTATATTTACATTGTTGTTGAAAGACTGAGATAACACAGTGTAACACGATTTTTTACCTTGGGTAGCAACTATTATTTCCTATTTGCTTACTCCTAGAAAGTATGAAAAATGGCAAATATTTCCTTCAAACTTTGCTTTTGTTACATTTACCCAAACCCCAAATAATCCCTGTCAGCACATGGTTATGATGCTCCCCCACTACTCCTACTCATGATTAGATGCACATATTGTCAGCCACTCTGGGACATGGCTCAAGTGGTTAACGTCAAGCAGCTGACAGGCAAATCTGTGATATTGAGCAGAATATTTGCTATAATGATAATATTTTTGTTTCAGCAACTCAGCGCTGAATCTGTCTGAAATGTAATGGAAAAAAGGTCAGTTTCAAAACATTGATGTCTAGGTCACAAAAGCAAAGTTTGAAGGGGATAGTAGTCATTTCCTTTGATTTCTAGATAGAAGCAAATAGGAAATAACACTTACTGACCAAAGACAAAGAAAAATATAAATTTTGTTATACAGTGTAATTGATGAAAGTTTATTTATTTTTTATTTTTTTATACTTTGACCTTCCACTAACTGCTTCGCTGGGAAAAGGAAGAGTGGAACCTGTTGTCAGTCAGTTCTGCTGAGGCAAACAGTTATGTACATTGTATCTTGATGCACAGCACTGCAGTAGTAGTAGTGTCAGATGATTTTTTTTGTTTTGTGAAGTGTTTTCCTACAGTAAAAATTGAATGAAGTTAAACAATATAAAGAAATGAACGTGGGGGTGATGGTAGTGAGGGGTGGTGGTGGTGGTGGTATTTTCTTCCCTATTAGAAATCCTTCTTGTTAAACTTGTATTCCTCTTCATACTCTTCAGGAGTTACGACCAATCAAGTGATGGTGGCGATTCACTTAATGAAGAAAATTCTCAGTCCAGCTACGTTCCAACAGGTTTACGGCTTTCTCTTACAAACAATGTATTTGCAGTGAATAGATTAACAGAAGAGGTAAGTGGTGTGTGTGTGTGTGTGTGTGTGTGTATTGGGGGAGGGGGGACAGGTATATGCAGTGGGTTGTTTTCTCTATTAAATTATGTTAATTATTTTGTGATTTACTTCCTGTGTAGATAGTTGTTCCTGCTGTTGAACAGCTTTTATTAGTGTTGCTTTAGCAGATATACAGGGTGCGGCAAAATAATCTCTCAGATTTACCATTCTTGATAACTGTTCCAACAGTACACTGGTCCAAAATATGATGAGAACTAAGAGAAAATGGTAGAACCATAGCTACATAAAGACACTGTTTTTACCTGCCTAACTTCACTAGTGCCACACCAATGGCCATTCTGCTGCAGATTTCTATTCAGATATTTTTCAGTCTGGATAAATGACACCCTAATCTCATCTGGGACAATGTCTCACATCTTATGCTGACCTGTTCATATCCTGTGGGGCTGTCAGAACATGTTCCTTTTTGGTTCAGTTTATTGCGATGGATTTGAAGATCCTCCTCAAATTCACTGTAGAAACAGGATTTTCCTAATCCAACACTTCAATTATAATCGTAAGCAATCCAGCCATGATCAACCCATCTGTTTTGTTTTCTCAGTTGTAGTATATCTAGGACTTTACTGTCCGACATGTCCTTCGATTGGTTGCTTAATCAGAGTCGATCTTGATGTTAATCCATAACAGTTCAAATACCCCTAGAGAAGATGAAATAAGGAAATGTTTTCCTTCTGTTACCTAATTATTTTTTTGATAGCTTTAATTTATCATTTTAGAAATTAGCTGTTGTGAATGTGACCTGGTGACCCACAGGTGACAAGACCCACCATTGGAGGACATTGTTGACACATCAATATCATGTAACATCCTAGGCAACGAGCTGGCAGAATCGTTAGCATGCTGGGCAAAATACTTAGCAGCATTTTCTCTGTCTTTACATTCTGAGTTCAAATTCCGCCTAGGTTGACTTTGCCTTTCATCCATTTGGGGTCAGTAAAACAAGTACCAGTTGAGCACTGGGATCAATGTAATCAACTAGCGTAGCCCTTTCCCCTGAAATTGTTGGCCTTGTGCCGAAATGTGAAATCAGTATTATATAACACCCTACATTGCTGCCAACACACACACACACAAATCCTCTCTCACTGAAAGTGGACCCTATTAAATAGGAATTATGTGAAGAAAAAGCAAAAAAGTTGTGTGATGTGAATATTTTCTAACACTGGCTGCCTCTCCAATGGTACCTGCAGATCTAATTCATCTCAGTGTCATCCCTGATTTCCCAACTTCTTTCAGTGAGATCCTTGACTTCTCAACTCCTCAGTGACCACCCTGCTTGACCAGCTCTCCCTCAGTGACTACCCTGCTTGACCAGCTCCCCACAGGGACCTTCCTGCTTGTCCATTTCCCCCTCAGTGGCCTCCCTGTTTGTCCTACTCCTGCTAACAAACTAATAACAATATTGGCTGCTCCCATCTACCAATCCTGCTGTAATATTTTTATCAATCTTCTTTCTTTCACTGTTGTCCTGTAAATTTCAGGCGAAAACGTCACCACCAGATGACTTCACAAAAGACTACGAGATCTATGCCACAGTGTCACACATCAAAGATGCTAAGACCTCAGGTAATTTGGTCAGCTGTATCAAAGTAGGCAAGAAGTATCACCAACGGAAAGAGAAAGTCACTTGTACCCAATGGTATCTTTTCAATGATTTCTCAATCACACCAATCGAAATTGTGAGTTCAGCTCTTCTTTTAATTTTATTCTATCTTTGTTGGGGTTTTTTTTTTTATTGTTATTGTGGCATACATACTATATAAACAAGATAAACACCTTACTGATGCCGTGGCACTCTCATGGCTAAAATACAAATCTGATGATGGAGGACTCTAAACCCTCTAATGGTAAAATCCTGGTTGTAAAGTCTCCGTTAACAACATTCTGGTTGTAAAGTCCACAGCCCACTATAAAAATCTGGGCGGTGACATTTCAGCCAGTTTGCTTCCCAATCACATGGTTCCAGGTTCAGTCCCACTATGTGACACCTTGGGCATGTGTCTTCTACTGTAGCCTCTGGCTGACCAAAGCTTTGTGAATGGATTTGGTACACGGAAACTGAAAGAAGCCCTTTGTATGTGTGTGTGTGTATATATATATAATCTTTATGTGTGTGTGTTTGTTCCCCACCACTACTTGACAACCAGTGTTGGTATGTTTATGTCCCTGTAACTTAGCAGTTTGGCAAAAGATACTAATAGAATAAATACCAGGCTTAAAAAAGAAAAAAGTACTGGGGTCGATTAATTCGACTAAAACTTCTTCAAGGTGGTGCCCCAGCATGGCCACAATCTAATGGCTGAAACAAGTACAAGATAAAAGATAAAGAAGGGCCGAAGCCATAGCTTTGCATGGATGCTGAGTTGCTGGATGGATTGACTTTATGTGGAATATAAACATTGTCATCTGTAATGAACCAGGGTCAGGGCAAAAATCATGTGAACACATACACACACAGCTTCTGTCTAGCAAATTTCAGTTACAAGATGTTGCTTAGCTTGAGTCTGTAGTGGAAGATACTTGCTTAAGGTGCCACACAGTAGCCCTGAACCTAAAACCATGCTGGTTGTGAAACGGATTTCTTTACCACACAACCATTTATATAATATAAAATACAAGAAATACATTTAATGGTTATTGAGTGTGTGTGTGTGTGTATAGAAATATGTATTATTATCATCATTTAATGTCCATGTTCCATGCTGGCATAGATTGGATGGTTTGACAGGATGCAATGGGTTCAAGGACTGCATTCTGCTCCAATGTCTGCTTTGACATGTTTTTTTTTACAGCTGGATCCTCTTCTTAACACCAAACTCTTTACAGTATGTACTGGGTGCTTTTTTGTTTTGTGTTTTGTGCTAACAGCATTAATGAAGTCAGCATTTAGTTTGTAAGTCTATGAACCCCAATGATGTTCTATGTACAAAGTATTGAAGGCCAATCTCAAGACACTTAGCCTTATGAATGAGATGACTAAGGACTGAAATATCTGGTGCACTGCTGTGCTCAAGAAGACCTGCCTGCCACAGCAGAATTGATACCGGTGCTGGTGCCATGTTAAAAGCACTGGTGCTGGTGCCACGTAAAAAGCACCCAGTACACTCTGTGGAGTGGTTGGCATTAGGAAGGGCATCCAGCCATAGAAACCATACCACAACAGACAACGGAGCCTGGTATGGCCCTTGGCTTTACCAGCTCTGATCAAACCGTCCAACCCATGCCAGCATGGAAAACGGACATGAGATGATGATGATGATGATGATTATATATCACAGAAGTTGTTATACATCGCTGGTCACAATGCTTTTTGCATTGTTTTAGCTTTCAAATGATAACACACCCCTGGCTAGGTGAGCAGGCCAACATTCCCCTGATTGAAAGGCTATTCCGTCACAGTGTTACCCATTTACAGCTGAGTGAACAGGAACAACGTGAAATGAAGTGTTTTGCTCAAGGACACAATGCACCGCCCAGTCTTGGAATCGAACTCATGATCTAGCAATCGTGAGTGCAACACCTTAACCACTAAGGCCATGCACTTTCACGCGTGTAAGTGTGTGTATATGTATTTAGAGAAATGTGATTTGTTATTGTTATTTAACATAGAGAAAAATATCAGAAGGCATGTTTTATATTTTATGTATAATATTTAACTTTAATGTATGCAAAATCTGACATGTAATTCTGAGCAAGAGGGTATTAAGTGTGCTGGACTCAGAGCGAGCTGAGTTGGTGGAGAGGACTTAGCAGAATGTGAGTGTCCTGGGGTTGAATCTCTGGAACCAGACTGATGGTGCGTTAGTGGGAAAGTGATGTTCACTGTTCAGTGTCCGCAGGCTAACTGGCCAGACGCGACTTAACTTAACTGACAGAAAAATTGCCTTTTCGCATTAATGCGTGCCCAGCTCTGATTGGCTGAAATAGCCGCAGCACGACTGTGTCTCAATGCTATAGCTGACTCCGCTACAAGTATATATATATATATATATATATATATATTATTTAATTTAAGACCCCCTTCGATCATGAATGACCATGGGTTTGCACCTAGAAAGCTCCCCTCTTAGGGGTAAGTCTAGGCAAGGTTGTTTGTGGAAGATCAGCAGTCGCCCATGCGTACCAGTTTCCTTTCTCCACGCCACCGATCTTGTCCAAAAGAAAGGCAAAGGCTGATACAGCTTGGCACTAATGATGTCGCAACTCATTTCTACATCGGAGTGAACTGGAGCAACGTGAAATAAAATGTCTTGCTCAAGAATACAACACACAGCCCAGTCCAGGAATCGAACTCACAACCTCACGATTGTAAGCCCGAAGCTCTAACCACTGGGCCATGCGCCTTCATGCACACACACACATATATCATCATCCTCATCATCATCATCCTTTAACGTCCGTTTTCCATGCTAGCATGGGTGGGACGGTACCACAGGAGCTGGCCAAGCCG
>JAOPUL010003754.1:3506725-3517746 GCA_027564515.1 Octopus rubescens | reverse complement strand
TTTATGATTATTTTAGAAATTAATTGAAACACATAAGGGGTGTATTTTGGTCAGTAATATGGTAACGAAAGGGTTAATGCTCGACTAATTCAAAGCAATGTGAACAAATAAACATTACATTTGACTGAGTAATTTGAATGCCAGAAGCTTAACCTTCCACACTGACCAGATGTTACGTACCACACTGTTGCCACACAAAACAAACCAAGTTTCGTATTCACAGATGTGGTTAAAAAGTTTGCTTTTCAACCATGTGGTTATGGGTTCAGTCTTACCACGCAGCACCTCAGGCTAGTCTCTGCTACTATGACTTGTGAATAAATTTGAATAAATGTGGAAACCTGTTATATGTGCAACTGCATACTCCTGCAATGATTGACAACCAGTGTTGGTTTGTTTACTTCCCTGTAGTTTAGCCGTATGAGACCAACAGAATAAGCACTCCAATTTGACTTGGCCCTTTAAGGTGGTGCCCAGGCATTAGACTGGGGCAATGAAAGAGTTATTCTTAGTTGATAGCTTTATCCATAGACTGCTAAACTACAGGGAAGTAAACAAACCAACACTGGTTGTCAATCATTGCAGGAATATGCAGTTGCACATATAACAGGTTTCCACATTTATTCACATCCTCATTAACTTAGCAGTTAATTATTAAATGTAGATGAGCCGAAAGAGAATTGTGGAGAAGGAGCTTCACAAGTTTAATGTGGCCAGTAGAGATGTAATGAAATAAGTCTATGGATAAAGCTATCAACTAAGAATTAAGCAAACAAATCTGCTACTACATACAAAAGGTGACAGAGAAAGTGAAATAAACTTACCTCTACCACCACCGCCGCCGCGGCCACCACCTCTTCCACCTTCAAAAATACAAAGAACATAATCAGATATTTAGTTCAACAAATGTTAGAATTAGGCAACTTACAGGCACTTTTCTCAACATGCACCAAGCATCAACAGACACACAAATACAAAAGTTCAATAACCCAGCCTTAGTTAAAAGAAAGAAAGAAAGAAAAAAGTAACTCTGCAGCGAAGAAAACAAATCATTGCTTACAAAATCTGAAGAACACACATGTATATTAAGAAATGCCAGTTGTGAATCTGTTACCAACAGCAAACAAGAAAAAACACACTTCAAATGTTGCTAAGTGTGATACTACTTAGTACAAACACTACACAGCAGATTTAACGGGAGAAGTAAAGTAGTAGTAGTAGTATGCTGGCTCAGGCTTCCTGGACCCAATTAAAGTGTTCAGGACATGATCATCTAGTCTTTAACAGATATACAGGATTACATTGCTCAACACCGTCATAAAACAGCGACTTGAAGGTAGTCAGTTACTATTTTTTAGCAGGTCGAGCAAGTACGGAAGAACTCAGAAGAACAGTCTACACTACACTTGTCTACGTATGTATATACCAACAATCTTGGATATCTATGGTGTGTGTGCGTAGAAATCCTTAAATAACACTGTACCTATGTGTATCCTAAAGTTCCACACACCTGATCCACCAATTGTACTTTGGAATAGACTCGTGCATCATTTGATATTGCTAAATTCACAAACAGTAACATAGACAAATGAATTTCCTTTAAATATCAAGGACTTCTAAAAAGTAAAGCTCTGATGAAATTGTTAAGGTTGATTCTTATTCAACAATATTTGATATTGACAGCAGACAAATGTAGTAGTCAATTTTGAGGGTCAATACATTCAATGTTCACATTTCCATAGATCAGATGGAATTTGGGGCAGATTTTCTAGACAGATACCTGTCACCAAGCAAGATAACATTTACTTATTGCCAGACATGGTCACCATGGAAGACTGAAAAGCAATCAACTTTCCTTATATGACATTGATGCTAAATTACAACCACCACTAATATCATCATATCAAGACATTGGTACACACACACAACTTTAAATCAAGCTATGACAATAATTAAGCCATTTTTATCTCCCCTCTGGACATTTGTAAACATCCTGTTATTGCTGAAACAGAAAATAGAACAAAACAAACCTCTTCCTTCACGGCCACTAGACCAAGCTTTTCTCTGGGCCATTTCAACCTTAATTATTCTGCCCTGGAAATCTTTTTCTGAAAAATTTACAGAGAAAACAGATTAGACAAAATTTACATAAAAAAAAAAAATATATTGGAGACAAATTAAATATTCTTAGAATATTGATTTCTATAAGACACAAAGAGGACTCCAATTTATGGATTTTAAAAATAATTACAAGCTGAAAATTCCACCAACAGTTAAATCTAGGCTTGAACACTAAAACCAACAAAATTCATACCCCCCAAAAATTTTATTGATTCCATGAAGCTGGTGACGTTAAATGCACCTAGTACTCTCTGAAGCGGTTGGTGAAGAGCATCCAGTCGTAGAAACCAAGCCAGAACGGACTGGAGTCTGGTGCAGCTCTCCATCTCCGATCAAATGCCAGCATGGAAAATAGATAGTAAATGAGGTTGATGATGAAGCCCAGATTTTGTTCCAGAGACCCCGTCCACATATAGCATAGTAAAATACTCAACTTACCATTAAACCAATTGATAGCTGCCTTTGCACTTTCAGGGTCATCATACGTCACAGTAGCCTCGCCTTTTCCACGACCCGTTGCTTTGTCTTTGTAGATCCACACTTTTGGTTTACTTGTTTTCTTGTCAGTCTTAAAAAAGGAATTTGTAAAAATATTTTACAAACATTGTACAACTCAACAGTCAATTAGAGAGGATTTCATTAAGTTTTAGAACAAGTAATTAATGTCAGTGACCAAACACATTAAGCCAGATAAATAATTCAATATCTCTCTCCAGTGTCTTTGTCATTACTGAGAACAATTCTTTAATTTCAGACCCACAACACATACAATGACATAGATGAAAACGTTCCTTTCATCCTCCCTACACAATAGAAATTAGTCTCAATTTACCTTAATGACACCAATGCTTCCAAAATGTTCAATTAGAGCATCTTCAGTGACTTCTTCATTTAGTCCACACACAAACACTGTGTCAGGCATTTCCATAATTGGTCCATCTACAATTAAATTACATTAAAAAAGTATATGTTATGGAGTAGATTTTAAATTCAGTAAATTTTGCAGAGAGCTAATCAGTGACTAATAACTTTTATATTTTTTACAGTTGATGAACAACATTGATTACAGATCAGTCACTGACTCATAAAGGATTAAAGAATGTAACAAGATGCAAAAAATATATATATAATGGGACTATTGATTGCCAATATAATGCAATATATATGCATAGATGTGTGTACACATTAGTCTCCTTGCCATGACAACAAAACCATATCTAGGCATGGAGTAATGGAAACAGGTGAAGATGGGTAACAGGAAGGGCAACCATCCATTGAATATCTGCCTCAGCAAATTCTGTCCAATCCATGGGAGCATGTAAAAGTTGGCATTAAAAACGATAATCATGACACTTCGTATTGTGTACACGTACAGTGTCTGCAGATTCCATCTCCCATAAGCAATGGTAGAAGACTCATGTCCAAGGTGACAAAGATCAAACCTGAGACTGTGTAGCCAACTTCTTACACTCATCACCAATATTGTTGAAAGCCAACTACAGATAACCCATTACATTATTGCAAGTTAACATAAGGCTACATTTCATTTAACAAAAGCTCAATTTCTTAGCAACAATGATCCAAACACAAATCTTAGGACATAACGTATCAGGTTTAAACCGTTAGCATTTAGCTTATTCTGTCAAATGTAATGCTTATTTATTAATCATTTTGAATTAACTTCAAGAATTCAATGAAATTCGTTTTATTCTTAGAATGAATTGCAGGGGGCAGTTATAAGAAGCCAGACGTGGCCAATTTGAACATAAAAACAAAATGTTTGGGCCAGATACAGCTAATTAAAATGCTTAGAGATCACTATTTTTGTGGAATTATTCAAAACAAAAACTTACCTCCATAACCACTTCCACTGCCACCCCCGCCTGCATGAAGAAAAATTAAAAATACAAAAAAAAACGTTAGGAAAAGAAAATACAATAGAATAGATAAATTGCTACACAAAAAATTCAATAGAGACCCATAACGGTTTAAATATTTTTTCCCCCAACCATGAAACAAAAGTTTATTGGAATTAGGACACATGAGAATATCATGAGCAACAAGGGATGGAGGAGAAAGCCTAACAAATCACTAAGTTAACATATATAAAATATGTTCAGGCATTAAGATGATTCTGTACAGTAAGACCAACATGTCATGGATTTCATCACATTAGATGCTAATACTGATAATGACTGAGCATTAATGGAGACCAGCCCCCACCCTACCCTCTTTCCACATTTTGAGAGCAAAAGCACTCGGGTTCACTGCTTTAAAACTCTTTAGATTTCCCATCAATATAAATACGCAGCTTTAATGTCAACTCAACAACACTGTTGCACAGGAAAGTCATTAAAACACTTGGATAATCTTTTATAACACCAACCAAGATTTCGATATATAATTATGCAGATTAATATAGTGGAACCTGATGGAAACATTTAAAATGTTTGCAATCACCATATATATTTTTTTCTCTTGGATAAAAAAAAATATAAATAAATTAGAAAAACTAAGTCTTCAACAGGGGACAAATGAGATGGAGTTTCAATATCTCTAATCAGCATGCATATATATATATTATACACATATACGTGTGTGTACTGATTAATATATATATATAACTCAGGAGATTCTAAATATAGTTGGCTAGCAGCAAAACTTCACTAGTAGTCATAGAACCAATATTATAAAGACCTTGGATCAATTCTAAATGGAAGGTGGCAATATTTGTTTTTAAATTACACCGGGGAAGTAAATTAAAACAAAAAACAAAATCAATCGTGTAGAGTGAAGAAAAATAATCCCTAACTGTTGTCCATTCAACCAACTGTCTCAAAACCCTTTTTATGTGTGTGTGCACCTTTGGAACATTGTACATCGAGTGATTAGGTAGTAAGTACATTCTTGTACACAATGTACCTATGTCATTTCAACAGCCTTTTTTTTTTTCATAATACCACTCACCTTATTTTTAACCATCACACAATGTTTTCACCAAATTTTGACATTTTCACATTTTTATAAACCATTTTGTTTGTAGTTAATATACCAAGTGAACACCAGTTGTAGAGGTTTACCGATATGCACATTCCATTTTTTTTTTTTTGTTCTTGTTGTGTGTTTTAAACACAGCCATATGCTAAAACATACCAAAATGGCTCAACAGTGTACATCATTGCTAGTAAGAATAACCAGATTTACCATATGTAAATTACCTTACAAACGTTCTGGCTTTCATTGTAATTACAAAGGACTGATCTAAGTTTCAAAACAACCACGAGTTGTCTAGGTTTTTTATTGTCATAGTTAAATGCCCAAATATCCAAATACATATACACAATACCATTAACAGTTTGAAGAAAACTGAATTTCATGGATTTGTTGTGAAATCAAAGATGTTATGCAATTTCTCAGTGGAGTGTGTTTGCCTGTGAACTTGTCTGAATGTATGTGTTGTGTGAACGGGTGTGAAAGTCGAATGCGAGTGTGTTAAATACCGAGTATAAGAAAAGAGGAGGCTGTAACAGCCTTAACCAGTCACTTACCACCACCATAACTTTTGTTGAAGCCTCCTCTGCCACCGCTGAAATACATTAGGAAAGTTCAGTAATAACAGTCCATCCTACAGATGGAATGCTCTACTGACAAGGCCAAGATTTCTCTTCACCCGGTCATTTTTCACCATTTCCAAGCAGCTCAAATGCAGGACATTTCTAAGACACGCTAAGGCTGTTGTTGCAAAACTGTAAATTGTGTTTTTTTTTTTAAATACTTTTTTTTAAAAACCCCGTGTGGGCAAACACCATTTCAGAAAAAAAAAAAATCATGAACCATTTCATAGCTGTTAACCCTTTTACAGTCATCTGATTTAGTTTACACTAAATAGGGGCACATTTAAATTTTTCAAACCATTTCAACCACGGAAAAAAAAAAAAAAAAAATTGAAAACACCAAAACATATACATATAGACATGTATATATATATTCATCTAGAACTTTTAAAGTCACCTTTTAATATATCTTTCATTGGCTAATAAGCAAACCACCTGAGGAAAGAATATATATATACATACATATATGTATATATAACAATATACCAGAAACCTCTTGGTGTAGATGGATTCAACGGGCTACTCATTACAAAGTCATGCTGTAGTAGCTGAGACACGTCATAAGCAACACAAGCTAATGTTTTGCATTAGAGACACACCATAGAGACAGCAGTTGGGACAACAACTTTCTGGTTGGTTGATTGGTACTACTTTGTTTTGTTGTTTTACCATTTTTTTTGTCTTAAATACAACTTTACTTATCAAAATGGATGATTGAAAAAGAAAAAATATTTTCAGAGATTTAAAAATGTTTTGAGGGGAAAAAAAAATTATTTTAAAAAACTCATTCATATATACACAAGAAAGACTTCTATTTGTGTACCAGCATGGCCTAACTATATACCAAGATAGGTTTTTCTGTAATGTATGCAGACACTGTTGAACACCAAAACCACAAGATAAGGAACAGGGCAAGTAAAGCATTAAGCCGATATTTTAGGGGTCAGCATGGACTGGGTTTGTTTCACTTGTTTTCTTTCTTACATGTTAAACCTTTGCTCAAAAGTTAAAGAAAAATTGTATTTTTCCTGTAACTTTTGTTCACTTTTAGAGCGGCACTTCAGTAAATTAGGATTTTAAAGCATTATATTGGTCTTATTTTGTCTTATTTTGCAACACATTAGTGTCTCGAAACTGACCTTCAAAGTGACCTGTCAGAAATAGATGACTTTAAAAAAAAAAGAAAGTTTGCATTATTTTTCATCATCAAAACAAACATTATTATACAAGGTGGCCACAATTACAAGAGAAAAAAAAAATGAGGGTGAAAACAGCTATTTGCATACAATCACTTTTTTTTTTTTTAAAGATGATTCAGGGATGGAAAATGTTACACCCTAGAAACTACAAAAATGTCTGCAAAGTACCCCATATATATGTATTCTACCAAAATCTTAAGAATTTAGTAGAGTACACATAATCCCGAATTTCAATTTTACTAAAAATACACTTTAAAAAAAATAAAAAAAAGCGCTCATACACATGCACACACACAATATTTAATAAGATCAGTTTTGCTATTATTTCTGAACAGATATATAATATATGAATTTAAAAAAAACACGGAGGACGTAATCAGAGACACACTAAATGAAATGACATGACATGGGGACCAGAAAAATTATATATACTGATAATGTACCAATCTGTACAAAATTCAAAATTTAATCAGGTCATTATTAATACCAACAACTGAAACTTCTTATTCAGTTCCGTAAATTTTTCTCGTCCCCAAAAGTACTTAATACTTAAGCAATGGGATTAAATGTAAAAAAGGAATTGTCATGTAATATATTAATTTTACTAATTTCACTTAATTTACTGAAAATTCACTAATATGAAATTAAAAAAATTTACACGGTGAAAAATAGACAGAAATGGTGCAGAACCTTAAGTTTTAGTTTGTTAAAATCTGAAGGGAAAAAAAAACACCACCAAGTAACCAATAAATATGATGGGAGAAATAATGAGACGGGATTATCCATTACAGGATTCAGTGAAGCCAAGTTGTGGATCTCAGGATTACTTTGGTGCAATAATAGCTTGTTATGGAATCAATTATATATTAATGGGTGAATATGTACAAATTATATATTTCTCTGAAAACAATGTAAAGGCTTTTTTTTTAAAATTCCGAATCCTGCATTACTTTCAACTTAAAATAAAGGATTCCAACACTCCAACAGTAGCCAATCCTTTGCTTTTAAATTCAACTTAATATCAAATGCACCTCAAAATCTCCCCAGTAATATTGAATATTTGAAGTCATTTAAGCCACCTGACAAATGAATAATAAACCTGCAACCAGCAAGTTGAACCAATGGAATACCATGAGAATGTTTTAATTACAATACTCATACAGTGGAATTGAGCACAATCCAAATAACTAAGAGTTCAGATACCAATATCATACATCACAATATATTATACACTCCAGTCTTTCCCATATATATATATATATACACATGATGATGATGATGGATTCTCTCATGAACAAATGCGGGTTCAGTAAAATAAAGTGGGAATCATGTTCTATGGATACACGTGTCTCTTGAGACCTGTTGGTGACTTGCAAACCTTTTGGCAAATGGAATAAGTTGAAGACTCAGTTCGCTCGAGGATCATTTACTATGTGTTTTCTTCGAGTGGGTGGCAAGGCCTGCTTGGCTCCGTGCCACAAAACCACAATGACAGGTAACGTTTTGCCAGCATACCTTCATGCATATATTATATACACACACCACAATGCTATACCTAAATACTACTGTTGCCAAGCTATATTGAAACCTTGTGTGCACACCTACTGAACCGTTTATAAACCATTTTTCATAAAACCTTTTCAGCACCTCAACAATTCTTGTTATAATTTCCCTTTTATTTTTAAGTATAACACTCATAACTAATTTTTGAATATGCAAGAAACAAAGTTTGATGAAGAAAACGCCTGAGAACCAAGTTTCTTGTCACAATATTCTGAGTCTAATAAACATTAAAGACAGGAGACAATTTTTGGTGATATGGGCTGATAAAATGTAATGTGAAACTTTTACCCACTAAAACCACTTGTTACTGCAGCAACAGATTTGAAAACTAAAAGGCAGTAAAGTTACTAAAAATTGCCATCATAATATGGGACAAGTATGGTAATTTCAATAGGATGCTTCAATTAGAGACAAGTCCAGAAGTATAGCAAAGATGCATTCAACCACAACATTGTAAGACTCATCATTACCATCACATCCTAAATAATGAAAAGAACTAAAAGCTGCCAATTCAGATTATAGCTTGAAACAATTCAAAACTTTTATAAAACTTTTCATATTCAAATAGATGTACCAACTCTCAGAGTGACAATCCAGCAAACTAAGTTTCTTATCCACATTTACAGAACATTGCATGCAAAAATAGCCTGGAGACAGCCAAAATAGATCAACCAAATTTACCAGAGTATTTAGCATATGTAAAAAAAAAAAAATTTTTTTGAATTAGGGACAAAAAAAATAATCCAGTTTTGATGAAACTTCAGAATATATTTTTTTTTATCTTCCTTCCCACACATGATAATCTTTTTTTCTTTCTTGAATGCACCAAAAGAATTTGCATAAAAGTTTTTAAAAAAAAATTTCTTTTACAACTTTTCCCTCGAATATTGTTTGTGGCTTTTTTTTAAATGCTGACCAAGTGAAACACTTCCACCCACACATCCATACCATGTTTTCTCTACTGTACAGCCTTTATAACAGCAAATAAGTTAGACCAATGGAGAACAGTTTTATGATACTGCAGTGGGAAGATAAACCTTGGGAATTCACACAAACCAAATAGTCATAGTCAAACACGTTAAGTCACCAAAATGTGACAACAGTGTTGCACACATGTCTTACCAATATCGACAGAGGAGAGAGCACCTTCATTGAGAAATCTTACTGACAAGTTTTTGTTTTTTTATGGGAGGGAAACATGTCAGTTGGAACCAACAACTTGACTCCTCTTACTGTCCAAGAGTTCTTTAGAAAACGCATTTTAATGGAAATTAGGTTTCACGTACCAAGACGAGAGTGAAGTTTTTAGGGGGAAACAGAAAAATTATGCTCACCCATAGCCTGAATTGCTGCTGCCTCTGTCAGTACTGCTGCCACGATCTCCGCGTTCACCACGATCACCACTGCCACTACGATCTCCCCCACGACTACTACTGCGATTGTCTGAAAACAAAACAGAAAAACATGAACTGATAGCCTTTACAACTGTGCTTCATGATTATACTTTTTAACCCTTCTGTGTTTAAACCGGCCAGATCTGACTCAAGTATTCCAATTGTTTTATGTTCAAACTGGCAAGATTCAGCCTCTTACACCTATCCTACAAATGTTAGTCTAAAAAAATAGTCATATAATCAAAGTCCCAAAGTTATGAGATAAGGCATGATTAATTCAAAACAATGTGAATAAATAAGTATTACATTTGGCAGAGTAATCTGAATGCTAAAGGGTTAAATACGCATGTTCAAACCGTACACTGTCAATAGAATATGGATATGGATTATTGGCAGAATTTTAGAGAAATCTAGAAAAGAAACTAAATGCACATCCTTTAACGTCCATTTTCCATGCTGGCTGACCAGAGAGCTGCATCAGATTACAGACTGATTTGGCTTGGATTCTACGGCTTGATGCCCTTCCTAATGCCAACCAACTAATTTATAGAAACCACTATATATATATGTATATTATAAAAATGAGAGTATATTAAAATTTCAAAATCTGGGACAGCAACAGAAAAGATCACCTCAGTCTCTCCCCAAGCATAGGATGCATCGATTTAGATAAGCACACAAGCCTCGGCCATACAGAAGAGCCCTGCTTCACCCATGGTCAACTTAATGTTCAAGAGTAGGAAGTAAGAAAAATATTTACATCTATGCACCAAATGGAAAGCCTATCCGCCTAGGAAGACTGTGACAGGGAATAATGAAGAAAAAAAATTGATATAAAGACATTCTACTGTCTAGCAACAATAGACTAAACAGCTAGCATATGTATCATCATCTAATATCCACTTTCCATGCTGGCATTGATTGGATTGTTTGACAGCAGCTGGTTTAGTCAGAAGACTGCACCAAGCGCTACTGTTTACTTTGGCATGGTTCTGACAGCTAGATGCCCTTCTTAATGCCAACCACTTTACAGCATAGACCTGCTGCTGCTATATCATCCTTTAACGTCTGTTTTTCCATGCAGGCATGGGTTAGACGGTTTTGACTGGAAACTGGCAAGCTGCACCAGA
>JAOPUL010003754.1:3496079-3506625 GCA_027564515.1 Octopus rubescens | reverse complement strand
ATAATTTGCACGAGAAAAGTTTAGAAAGCCTTTCAAAAGTAAATTTCGAAAGTTAACAATATTTCAATGAAATATGTCTAGTAGTGCTTTAACAGGTTTTCCATCTAACCTACGAAGGCTTGAGAGAGAAAAAAAAAAATGGTGATTAATCCATGACTGAAGGTTGACAGCAGTTAGTCTAGGGAATCCGTAATTGCCAGCTGTATGGATGTTAACATTAAATATATTGAAGTGAAATCACAGCTGGAACACTTTATTATTACCTACTGTGACAGGCTATTAAAATAAAGCAGTAAGGAGTATATTTTCTCTTAGTGTATATAATATGCTGCAATCTATAAATCAGAAATTGTTCACTATATTAATTTGCTGGCATTTTACTTCTGAATCTTTACAATGAGTCAGAAAAATACGATCTCTGATGCAAGAAATAATGCATTTTACATTGTCTGACAGAAAGAAAAAAAAATGCAGCAAATTTAAATGTTGATAGTTTGGACAATATATCCGACGTCCAGCTAAGGACTCCCAACTATAGCCACTCACTAGCGACTGAAAATAACTAGTTAACAGTTACCCTAAGCTTAAAACAAAATTCATTATTACAGAAATATATTAATAAAAGGGGTAAAAAAACATGTGTAAATGTCAATATCATTGAAAAGAATTTTATGATGATTTTCTTAAAACAATTACCAGGCAATATAAGTACAATGTTTAAACAGGCATTCAATTCGAAGTCCCTAACTTTTATTTTGCTAATTCCTGACAAGAAAAATGACAGCTGATATACTTAGCCACTTACCGCCATAATTCTTTGGAGGAGGAGGGCCACCATAGCCACCAGACGGCGCCTGTGGGGGAGGTTGCGAAGGAGCACCTCCATAACCACCCTGTTGGTTGTAGTCACCATAGCTATGTTGTTGATTTCCGTAATTGCTTTGCGGCTGGGCTGGCTGTTGACCATATGAATTCTGTTGACCATAACCAGTCTGTTGTTGCTGCTGTGGTGGAGGAGCACTGTAGCTACTGTTTTGCTGACCATAACTTTGCTGACTGTAGCCTCCGTTTCCACCGCCACTGCCACTACTGCTTGAAGCAGGAGGTTGTGCAGCCTGACCATAACCTGTCAGTTTAAATAGCAAAAAACATTAAGTACTCATTTATTTAAAGAATATATGAAATCCATTTTTACTTAAAACTAGCAGATATACTGTGTTTAAATATAGCAAAACTCGTCAAAACTGGGGGAGTCTATAAATAGAGTAAATTTGTTAAAATAAAAACCACACTTTAATATACAAATGCCTGATTTTAACAATCACAGCAACTTCTGAAGAATTCAATTTTTTTAAAGTCTTACATTTATTGCAGAATATGATGGGTGAAACCAATATATGAAGACAGCTGAATAAAATTTATTTTAAATAACCCAGTATCAAAAACAGAATTTTAATAGCAACAATTCTAAATATGATTGTGCGCGTATTAGAAGTCAAACTGTCCCTCAAAAAAGACACAGATCTTTCAATTCCTGGAAAACCATGCAAGATATTGTCAAGAGGCTTTTTTTTTAATTTGAGAGCAATTACAAAGACATTAAAAACACACGAAACCATGTTTATTTTGCACTAAACTAAGAAATGACAAATTTGAATGGTCTCAGTAAAATTGTCAACTAAAAATATTAATGTAGCAACTGATCAAAGTGGAATCCAACTGCTGTTTCAGGTAAGTATATTGATTTAATTTCGCAAGCTTTTTACAAATCTTGTTTGCTGATTTCTAAATCTGAACAAAGATTTTAACTTAGTTCAAAATGCATAAGGAGTTATCATAGGGAGAGCAGATCAAGTCAACACACTTGTGCCTGATGATCCAATGACAAATCTTTGTAAGCAAGCTGTGTTTTAACACACAAAGTGTCTTAGGAAATTTCTCAAACAAAATATCAATGTTAGCACTGTTCTACTTTGTATAAACATTGTTATACAAATTGTTACTTTAATGATATAGTAATAATGATACAATACTTTTACTGGTTCCATGTGGTTATCTGTGAACTTAGACATCCATCGTATCAATTTCTATTATTTAAGATTGGTATTTTACTACACAGAGCAAATAGAAAATTTCATTTCACTGTTAATTCCTAAGTCAAAATCCTGTTATAAAGAGTTTTCCTCTTTTAACTGGTCAGTTGCTGGATGACTAGCAATCCAGTGATGAAAATTTAAAGCCAAGCATTGACACGATTTTCTCCATACTGACTCAAAATATTCATGACAGTTGCTGCAATGAAACTAACCTGCATTTCCAAATGCAGTAGTTCTTATTGTCTTCAGTACTAGCTTATATATCACTATATAATGTCAGTATCCATAACAACAAAGTTGAAACCAGCTCTATACAGTAACATGCTACTACAACAGTAGATACTATACTGTTTATTTCTACAAGAATTCTTAACCATTTAGCATTCAAGTTACTGTCAAATGTGATGCTTATTCATTCACGTTTTCAATTTATCATGCATTATCTCATAGCTTTGCTATTATATCTTTTACTTCTTTTAGTCAGACTGAAGCTATGCTGGGGCATCAACCCCAGTACTTATTTTAAATCCTGGTACTTATTCTATTGGTCTCTTTTGCAGAACCACTAGGTTACGGGGCCATAAACACAAGTTGTCAAGCGGTGGTGGGGGACAAACAGACACAAAGATAATATATATATATATATACACACACACACACACACATACACAACAGGCTTCTTTCACTTTCTGCCTATCAAATCCACCCACAGCTTTGGCCAGCCTGATGCTATACCAGAAGACACTAGCCCAAGGTGCCACACTAGGACTGAACCCGGAAACGTGGTTGGGAAGCAAGTTTCTTAACGCACCTCATTTATTTTTAGAATGACATTGCAGGGAAGGAGGTTGGGCCTGGCTAGATTGAACATAAAACAGAATATTTGGGCCAGATATGCCCGGTTTAAATCTAAAGGGTAAAAGTTCTTAAATGGGCCTATGTCTAAAAAATAAAAACTTTACTGACTGTTACAAATATTTATAATTGATTTTTTAAATTTATTAGTGTTAGTTAGTTCTATAAAGAAATTCTGGGATCCAAAGTGTTATTTTATTAAGATATTATGAAGAAGAAAAATTTCATCTATTTAATGCCTTATGATGGCAAAGGTTGGGTTATACATAAACTAGTCATGGAATCCAATACATTTTATTAATACTCAAATCTTAGAACTAGTTTCTATTAACTCTAAATGGTGAGCTTACAGCTTGTTCCAAAAAGGTTTTATATAAATTGTGACATTCTAGTACACAATAACAATTTTAACATTTGAATGAATTTTTATCAACTAAATTATATAATTCACAATACAACAGAAGATTTACATCCTAAGTCACATCTATGGCAGGATGCTACATAAAACAAAAAAAAAAATAAATAGGCTTATTATTAAGATGAGAATTTGTTCATGCAGGTTTAAAACTTTAAGAAAAAAAAAATGGGAATGTCTGTACTTGGAGACACCATTTGTAATCATGGAAAATATCCTAGAAGCAATCTGTGGTTACCTTGCTGAGAATAGGAAGATTGTTGGCCGTAGGCGGAACCATCCGAGCTCTGACCATATGTCTGGCCATATTGACCATAAGACTGTTGAGCAGGCTGGCCTGAAAGAGATTAGTAGCAAAACTGTAAGTGCCTGCTCTGCTTGATGCCTCCCATTTCTCCCCCAAAAATAAAAATGAAAACTATTTTCCTAAGATAATTATATATATATTATATATATATATTTTAACAACAAGCATCTCTTAAAGTTCAACAATAAAATAAGTGACAACTGTGTGTTAATACTAACAAGATGAAGGGCAAGCATATAGAAGTTATAAATATGAATTGGGAAATTGCACGAGATGGAATTTTTAACAAACACTGCTGGTATAGACCAAGATACACCATTAAATGTACAGTGGCATACACCAGCAAATTATGGTAGTTAGTTACACTCAAAAAGTTTATGCAGTTAATCTATTACATTTAAATTTATTTAACTGAAGCATTGATATTATGATACAAAAATTTATAATAAAAAAAAGTTAAGTATATAAGCATTCCAGTGAATTTTATAATGGGGGAAGAAATTAAAAAAAAAAAGCAAGCAGTGTAAAGTATTAGCTTTAGATAGAAAGTTCAAATGAAAGAGAAAAAATATTTTAGAATAGATCAGATATATAATTTTAAGAAGCAAAAGGCAGTGAGATGTGCTTTTAAATAAATTCCAAATAAAAACCAACTTACCTGACTGGCTATATACAGTCTGTCCATATGCTGTTTGACCATAACCAGGCTGTTGAGCATAAGATGAAGGTACTGCAGCTTGGGGTGCTGCTGTTGATGGGCTATAGGACAACTGGTCATAACTGTAAGTCTGACCATATCCCTGAAGAAAAATAGAATAAATAATTACAATAAACATATTTTATCACTAGTTCCATCTAACTTTAAAAAGTCTACTACAACTATTATTTAACTAAAACTGTTCTATTTGACAAAGTTGTTATTCATGTTAAAATGTGAAGAACTCTAGAAAGAAATAGTGTGAATAGAATTAACTTAAATGTCTTGGATAAATTCTAATCAATAATCCAGTACATTAATCTCAGTTATTTTCATTTCCATTCTTGATAGACATCGAGATGAAATGTTGAAATAGAATAAATGAATGGGTCAAGTTAAGTTGTCTGTACAGCTCAGACAAGCCAGAAATTAAGGACTCACCTGTTGGCTGTAAGTAGCCGGCTGGTAAGAGCTACTTTCTCCGGCAGCAGTGCCGCCATAGGCATTGTAGCTGTAGCTGTGAAGGAAAACGAAGAAAGTTATTAAAAAATTACACAATATTTTAAAGAAATAACAAAACAAAAAAATCGAAAATGTAATTATTTCAACTGTTTTGTTAACTTACCCAGTTTGGCCACCACCGGCACCTGAATAATTATATTCTGAAAATATAAATAAATAAGTCTTAATTGAAGGTCTCTCAAAATAGAATTATTATGCACACATCAGTCACAAAACCAACCTCTCTCTTATACCCAAACAACACTTGATAGAATTTAACAAGTTTGAATTATACTCATTCCAGTACACACGCACATACATACACATGTTGGATTGGATAAACTGCAGCTCTCAAAACTTGTCTACCAAAATATTGCTTTCAGTGGTATTTTCCCTGAAACAACATACTATCAGGCAGATTTTAAAGCATTAGCTGCAAAAATGAAGACTCAATAAAAATCCTCAATAAGCAGTCATTAGTCAATCTACTTATAAGAAATACATGTAGCCGTTATGTTATCATCTTGAGCATTTAATGTGGCTCACCAATTTGATGAGTTATATATTATACACATCACGCTGAGGACACACGCACACTGCCATTTGAAGAACTGAGAAAGAAACGTTGGTCTAACTTGCTACAAATAACAGTCTGATCTCCCTGAAATCAACATACATATTCAGAGATTATGCATTGAATGTGATCTTATATAATGTCCAGAAACACGACAGGATCATGGCTAGAACACCTTTGAACATAGGTTTACCTGATGAGGACTGACCAAGAGCTAAACCAAAATATAAATGGAGAACTGCATCAAACCTACATCCAAAAATAATTTTAAAATAACCACCTAACAATTCAGATATATAGTTTCTGTATATACCATACAGCATATATAGAAAAGTACATTAATAGGGTTTTGTTTCAAATTAAGCATTCATTAGAAATATCATAAATGAACCATTACCTTTTTTTTTTTTTTTTACATATTTTAAATGAGAGCCCCAACCTAAGTATTACAAATAAAATTCACATCAAAATGGGTGGCCAATGACGAAGAGAACACTTCTCTATATACAAACTATGGTGTTTTAAAAATGAGTAGGCAGTTAGAGCACTGCATCGTTGAATCACATACTGTTGACCTTAATCTTAAAACAAAAATCGTTAACAATTTTAAAAACGAAACTTTTCCCACTCGGGCGCGCGCCCACATTTATCTCGCACCATGGCAACCAATAACAAATCAAACGTTCCAGTTTCAAACTGCACCGACCACTTTAGTTCGAAGAGCACGTGTCGCGCACGCACACACGCAATATTTTGTCAATTGAGGACAACGATACTTTCTTACACTAAAGGCCATAATATGGGAGGGTGGTTATGGTTTTATAACTATAGATATATTTTAAGTTGAAATTTTAAAATTTAAGCATTACAGCTACAAATTTTACAAATTTCATTGAGAAATGAGAGTTCGCATGAACATTCAAAAGTAACGAAAACCGGAAAGAAGCAAGACGAAATAGCGGGCACGTGCTCCAATTATATTTCAAAAATTCCTGAATGAAAATGTATATTTTACATTTAAAATATTTTACTGCAATCTCAAACTACAAAATTAATTTTTTGAAAATTCCCGTTATGAACGATTAGGAAATTAATTTTTATTCAACAATCGAAAACGGAAAAAAAAGAAAGAAAAAAAATTACAATCTCAAAATGTTATCCAATTATCTCTATGAAGTAATAATTTCGTTATTTTCAACAATGTTTTTACCTTCAAAACCCCAAAACAGACCAATGCGGTTTTCTCAACAAGGTAATTAAAAAATTATTACAGGTTATAAGAGCATAAAAATACGAACAAAATTGAAATAAATTTTCAAAAACCTAGACTTTATTTTTTTTACAAATCTATTTAAAAAGGACCATATAAATAGAATATGAAAGCTTATGCAATGTCTAGATTTTAGAGCTGCTATATAAAAAAAAAAATGTTTTATTTTCCTCTTCCCATCTCAGACACACACTGTTGCCTTCTTATATAACATTTTATAGAAGGTTTTCCTCCATTTTTAACCTCTACCAATGACCATTATTACGAAAAATATACACTGTATTTCTATTTAATTCAATGTTTATTATATATACAAATTTGTAAATTATATATGTAACCAGAAAGCGAGAGAAATAGAGCGAGAGACATCTGGTAAATATTTGAGAGAAGCCCGCCATTAGTGACTACTGTGTCATGACACAAAAGAGAGTTGTTCCTCCTACTCCTCCTCAGAAAACTCACACACAATACGTACGTAAAGACTTGACATATATACAAGGCATGGTATGTATGTGTGTGCGTATAGATACACACAAACACTTAATGCAGCATGAGACAACGATGGCGAACCTCTTTTTACAAAGTGTTAGAAACAGCAACCAAATGTTGCCCTAGAAATCACATCCTATCGTTTCAAAACACATTGGATAAATATTTGATGGATATATCCAGGTCCAAGCACATTTGAATTCATCTACCACCATCACACGTACAAACTGATATACATACAAGACATGGCGTGTGTGTGTGCATGCATATATATATACATACATACACACACACGCACAAATACAGCACGAGATGAAGGCAAGCCTCTTCTTACAGGAGTGTTAGAAAATAGTAACCACAAATCACCATCATATCCTACCGTTTTATAACGGTAGGACTTCATTGGATAATGGAGTCTTTAATATAGTAGGCCTGATCGAAATAAATCAGAAAGCTCTATATATATCTCCCCGTCTGGGAACATTTGAGGTTCAACAACCACTAATGTTGGTCACTACGTGTTTTTATGTATTATGAATGAGGGGGGGAAATGCTAATTTCACTTTTGGTGCTTCGTTGAATTTTTGAGGTTTAGAAATTTCCCTATGATCTAGCTGGGAATATCTAACAAATACATTTATTTATGAAATTAATTTTCTTTATATTTTTATTTCAAAACACAGTATGGGCGTGTGTGTACACACATATATGTACATGTTCGGAAGAACAGAAATTTAAAAAATCTAGACAAGATATTTTTTTTTTAAACAGCAAATAGCTACTAAGTGACTCAAGGGGCTAGCGAATCGTGTGTTCGTATAGTTTTCATTCAAATGCAGGGTATTAAGGAACTGCCACATGCAAGTATATATATATATATATATGATATACAATCTCACACATTTTATATATATATATATATGTATGTATATATAAGGACTATTATTGGTGGGATAAAACGAAAATGTATTCCATCAAGTGAGATAATATACACAGGATTTAACTTCATGCTTCTGAAAATACAATGGTTAGTTTGTTGGAAAAGCTTGTATAGCAAAGCAATCCATTTACACATATACGCATTATATATATATATATGGACGATAACTGAAGAGGCTGTGGCAACGCGCAGTGTGTGTGTTATTCGTTCTGATTTGTTTCTTTATATAAATTATATATATATAAAAAGAAATGTATATATATATATATGTGTGTGTGGATGAAAAAATGTCTAAGTTCATGTGTACTGTTATTTGGGTGGGTTTTGTTCAAGCCAGACATTTAATCTAAATATATATATATATATATAGTTTGCATCGTAAAGATATATATAAATCTGTTTGCTAACTCCATGTTTCTAGCTTTTTTTTGCGCGCGTTCAATCAGGCAGGACACAGAAATAGATAAAACCAGACACCTAGAGATAAGTCAGAGAGAGGAGGAGATGTATTGAGTAATCTTTCTCTCCTGTTTGGCATACACAACCCAGACATACATGTGACATTAAAATTAACGTTGTATATCATTCGTAAGGTCGAATATAAAATGGAAATAATGTAATAAATTTCAAAGCCAGCCATTTAGGTTCTTACTAATAACGATTTAATCGTTAAGGAGGGAAAAATTACTAAAAAAAAAAAAAAATTGTCAGCCATTTTTCCGCCACACTTCTTCCTTTGTCGTTCGCATACAACGAAGCCGGAAGATGGGGAAAATAAATTACTAAATTCTACAAGGTCTTCGTAATATTAAGAGTCAAAAATGAGTGAAAAACAAAACTCGAACATCGAGTTTGCTTTCGACGTAGCTTCAATCGACATTACGATTGAGAAAAATACCAAAAAATCGAAGCAATAGTACTTGAAGGAAACAAACCAAGTCTACTTACGTGGTTCAGCCATGTTGGTATGGTTATCTACTTTGCGACTGCGCAATAAGCTTAAACCAGTGGCAGGTGGGGTTGTAGTATGAGGAAGACTAAGAGACGAGGGAGTAGAACCGGATTGATGACGTAGGTCTCCACCTCCCGCACTATACAAACAGTTTTCATTGGTTGGTTTTTGAACATTAAATATGCTCCCCCCACCACTTCTCTAGCCATTCTCGCTCTCAGTCTTTCTATTATATATAAAGATAGAATGTAAAATAAAACGGGAGAGAGTGTTAAAATTCTTAATGCCATAACTGACTATCTATATATAAATTATCTATGCGCGCGTGTATATATATATATATATTTTTATTCGAATATATAATTTATATATATAGTCAACAGGATTTGTTTCACTCTTATTCTTTTCCTTATACACCTTGCTTTTCTCTCTCTCTATTTCTACCGTTTTCCATATTAGATTTCCCCCCCTCATTTCTCCGTTTCTACACCTTTCTCATTCTCTCCCCTTCTCTCTCTCTCTCTCTCTCTCTCTCTCTGTATCTATCCTGGTATATATATATCAGTATCTATCTATGTCTGTCTCTTTCTCTCTTAACTAACTGCTCCCCCACCTCCATTAATATCTCATAAGTGACGGAAACAGTCGTAAACAACCGCCTTCTTCGCCACCATTAGTCTCTCTCTCTCTCTCTTTCTCTCTCTCTTTCTCTCTCTCTCTCTCTCTCTCTCTCTTTCTCCATTGATCACCAATATTGCTTCCATAGAGATTGATCTATTGGCGACTATTTTCTTTCCCTTCTCCGCTCGTCAATATCCCCTCACTTATCCATCAGAGAGCTTCATAGAAGGCAATGTTGGTAGTCTTTTTATATATCTCTGATCACCAAGTTCAAATCCTGCCGAGGTCAGCTTTGCATGTTTTCCTATCGAGGAATGATTTGATAAACAACCAGTCCATTACTGAAGTCGAGCTTCCTCTCTTTTTGTCTGGATTTCTCCAGGGTCCATGAAAACCAATACTGAAAGAGTTTCTCATAGAAAAATTGAAAGTATTTCTACCTAAGTATATTGTACCGAGGTCAACTTTGTCGACATACACGGACGAGTGTGTGCACCTACCTCGATTTTGTTTCCTCATAACTTTCAGAAAAATGGATATTTTGTAATAAAATTTTCTACAAATACTTTTCAGGTGGTGTTGATTACGATTATATCGGAATTTAATGGGAGAAAAAAATGGTGAGCACGTACACAAACATACCGACACACATCAAAATTTCAAGTTACATTATGTAGATATACATATATATGTGGGGAGTGGGGTCAGTCTCTATGTGTGTGCGCCGACTCTCACTCTCTCTCTCTCTATATATATATATATATATATATATATATTAATAATTTATATAAAGAACAATCAGAACGAACGAATAATACACACACTACGC
>JAOPUL010003754.1:3471388-3485746 GCA_027564515.1 Octopus rubescens | reverse complement strand
CCTATGTTTATTTTATATAAATGGTTACTATTTTATTTACGATACATATGTTTCACTGTGGTTAAATTAGAATTCATTTCTATACTAGCTTGCTTACCAAAATTCTGTCAGCAAAAAATTAGTGTTGCCTAGCCAGTCTAACCCAGTTCTTCAGCCGTAATAGTGAATTAAATATTAATGTTAATGTTCTAGTAGCATGTCAACTGTTTTTTTCTTGAATTATTGTTATTTTATATTGTGTAAAGTAAACTATTTACTTAGCTTTCGGTTCATGACTTTGTCCTCAAGTTATGTCCATTTTGAATCTAAGGGACATAATTCTGGTTTGTTTACCGTAATTCTTATATTTATTAAGAAGATTGTCGTTTCCATTCCTCTAATTAGCACACACACACATCTGACAACAGACTCTTGGACATAGATATTCTGACGATTCCTGTCTAAGTTATGGAATCCATTCTTAACACACCCACATCAAACCTTACCATTAGATCCCAGAATGGCTGAACGATATAGGATAGTTTGAATCTATCATTTCTATTAATCACCTGATGCAAAGTAATTACTTTCTACGAGACATTCAGGTCATAACAAATGACGCAAATTCAATTATCCAATTCCTGGCATCTGTGGGATTGATCCGCAATTCTTCAGAGTGCTGCAACCAGCGTATGCTTCTATCATCGTGTAATAGAATTTCCGATGGAAGAATGTGGAGATGTTCTATTTGCAGTCGATATCGGAGCATTAGACAGGATTCATTTTTTTCGGGTGCCCGTCTATCGTTGACTCTCCTGTTAAATTTGATATATTACTGGGCTGAGATGGGTTGCAAACAGTGTATTGTAATGAGGCAAGTTGGAATTGCATCAGAATCAATTGTTAACTGGTACAATTACTTCCGCGATGTTTATGCCATGTGGTGCATTGATAATGCTGTGCAACTTGGAGGGCAAGATGATGTCATTGAAATTGACAAATCCAAGTTTATGCACAGAAAGTATCATCGTGGTTGTTATCGGCAAGGCCACTGGGTTCTTGGAATGATCGAATGCGGTAGTCTGAAATGCGTTCTAGTTCCTGTCCAAAACAGAAGTGCAGCTACATTATTACCTGTAATTAACAGGCATGTGCTGCCAGGAACTAAAATTGTTACCGACTGCTGGCAGGCATATTAATATGCCTGCCATATCATTCCAGTGTGAGTTTTGTTGATCCCAATGATGCCACAATTCACACGAACACTGTGGAAGGTATGTGGAGCCATATTAAGACTAAATATCGTAATATGCATGGTACCTCTGACAGTTTATTTTCGACATATTTACAAGAATTTAGTTGGTGACATTACAACACAGGTAATACTTTAATTAAATTTGAGAGTATTGTCCTATCTAATTTACTCTTACCATTCCAAAACTGTGTTTTATGAATTTCATAAAATGTGTTATGTTTTTTAATTTAACCTAAAATTAATGGAAATCAACGTAATTTTATATTTATTTCTTTTGCATTTTCTTTAATCATTAGTAAGTGTAATTTATATTTCTTCCTCTTTGCCATGCATCTTACAATATTTTGGATCTTATAACTTTTATATTTTTTAGAATTTAAAAAAAAAAATTCTTTGCAAATTTGTGTTCTACACACGAAAATGACCCACGTGGTAATAGCTTGGCTTGTTACTATAGAAACAGGTATCTATATACCTGTAGTTTTCGATTGGCTGAAATGACTCAAAATTTGCAAATTCTAAAAGCTATTAACTCTTTATTTATTGATTTAAGGGGAAAATGAATTTCACACCAAACATTATACCAAATATGAAATCAATTGAAACAAAAATTGAAGAACTTGAAAAGTGGCAGCCAAGTTTTGTTTAACGTTTTGTCAGTGCCTTTTGAATTGGCAATCATTAAACCGAGAGTCCAAAATAAAAAAATTACTACCACACACAGATAAAGTTAACATTTTATTCTAAACAAAACATAAGTCCTCCTTTTCTTCTCGGAAATTTAATTCAACAGTTTTAAAACAGAGAAGTGCACGCTAACCTGGATTTCACAGAAACAAATGAAGCAGGTAAGAACGAACCCTAGCCACTTACACATGCAAGTAAAAACATACATACATGAGAACGCACACATTCACTCTCACATAGATACAAAAAAAAAATGTATGTATGTACATGTATATGAAGGATAATGGATGTACGTATATTTGTGTGTTTGACTGACTACAAATACATACAGCTGAACACAGCGTGCGCACACACAGTATCTTCCACACACCATGAAAACAAAAGTAAAGTAAATGAATAAATATTTTATACGGAAATTAACGAATGCTCATACAGCGTCACTAATGATTAAGTAACACAACTAATCTTTGTCCAATCTCTCCAAACCTCCACCTCCTTCTTACTGGCCCTTTTCACAATAATTCTTTTGTCAAATATTTGATAAATAAGACAATATTATTTAGTTTAGGGATCAGGAGTGAATAGGAAAAAACCCATTGACAAAAGGGATCAGAATAGCACTCTTTAGTGATTGGAGGTCAGTTCTTTTTATAAAATCAATGATGTCATTTCCTCTTTGTCATTAAATATAGAAACATGGAGTTGTTTCCCCCTTATTACTATGTCAAATTATTAGAAGTGATTGTTTTAATTGTAGTTAAGGCGGCGAGCTGGCAGAATAGTCTTCTTATAGGAAAAACTGCTTAGAGGCAGTTCTTCCCCTTCCTAATCTGTACCAATAATATCAGATAAAATATATTATCGGCCCTCTCTAAAACCACACTGACACTCAGGCAGATGCCTGTCTTCCATGTCCTGAGTGATGACAAGGAGAGAAATACTTTGTCGTTGTTACGGGACTGCCTGTTCCCTATTTATTTTTCTTGGTTCAATAATTATAAATATATATATTTCCATAATATCAGCGCCAAGTGGTGTTTAGGCATGAGCGAAGTTTAGTTTACTTAAAATAAGTTTGTAACATATTTCAACTGCTAAAAGGCAAATTACCATAAGAGAGAATTTTTCTCCACGGTAACTGCAGCGAATTTGCCTTTTAGAAGTTCAAATGTCACAAATATATTTTAACTTACTTAAAGTTCGCATGTGTGTGTATATATATATATATATGTGTGTATGTGTGTGTGTATACGTACACACAAACATATTTTAACAACAATGAGGTCCTGTCAAGCCTTTCCCAACAACTCATCTTCTAACACACATTGCTCCTTCAACCATTTAACTGCAATACTACTCATTTAGGTGCTGCTGTAAACAATGTCATTTCTCACCATAAACTGCACAATATATCCTTAGTACTGTTTCCTTTCAACTCCTTGCCCTTCCTGACCCACTCCTATTTCCTTCCCTTACCCCTAAACTGATATATTCACTGCTTCCACCTCAATACCCATCTCTGTCACACTTTTGCAAACTTACCCACACATCCAACCTGTCTGTTCCTTTATCCCTATTTTCTCTCTCTCTCTTATATTCACCTTGTACCTTGATGATACACCCATCCCCGCTTTCCAACTGGGGAAGCAATGCATCACTTCTTCAGCAATTCCCTTGTTCCTCTTTCTCCATCACACTTTTACCACCTTCTACACTGTAACCCACTCACTTGACTGGCCTTGTCTTCTGAGTGCTTGGTAGCCTTCATAATGCTAATTCCACAAATAAAGCAATCAGTGCACTCTGTACAGGAGTTGATATTAGGAATGGCATCCAGCTGTAGAAACCATGTCAAGGCTGACATTGGCACTGGATGCAGTCCTCTGACTCATTGGTTGTCATGAAACCATCAACTCATACCAGTTTACTAAAGAGTAACTAAATGATGATTATATACTTATACAGGGCTACATATTATTTAATTATGTGTGTATATACAATCCCTTCCCCATGTGCTGAACATGATTATATATATATATATATATATATATATAATGTACATCTGCACACACTTATATCCTAATATGTTAGGAAGGAATATCTTCTTTTATAATTTCTGTATTTATTGCTAACACAATAAATGTACAACAATATTATCACTGATCTTTGAGAATACATTTTACAACTATTTACCTCCAATGTCAAAATAAACTAATCGTTTCTCATTTCTGGAAATATCTTACATGAGTATTCTGGAAATATTGTCAAACTTGGGAAGATCCACAATGAATAACACCTGTAAGGACACTCATTGGTTGTCTATGTTTCACTTCTTTTTCTGAAGCATTTGATGTTTGTTTATGTTCCAATGACATATTTTCCTAGAAAACACTGGGAAAACTATAGATTAGGTTACGACTGCTTTGAAACTACAGCAAAAAACTGAAATGAAATAAAGACAAACTAGAAAGAGGTGAGTGTGTTTATAGACTTTATTAATTACAACTCCACCCAAATATACCATTATTAGTTTCAAAACCTCATGAATGTAGATTATAGTTTTGGCAATATAAAATATAGTGCTGGGAGGTTTTTTTATCACACATGGCTCTATCTCTATTCCTGTGTGAATACATTTACAGTTATTGATGAGAGCTTTTTTTTTTTTGTTTCTTTTTCAGGGGGATTTTGACAGTAAACCATATCCCTCAATGCTATAAGAGGTAACTAAAGGGGTTGGTGTCAGAGAAGGTCAGCTGGAAATGACAGCCTAAAGAAGGGAGTCACAACGAATGATTAATTATTACTGTGGCTAAAACACAGGGATAACTCCACTTTAGACGGAGCTCAAAAAGTTTGTTGTTATGAATTATGTTGATACAGTTAGACTTTTTTATGAATACATACATGTGTATGTAAGGTGCTACTCTGAGAGAATGATTTACCACAGATATCACAATGATACGGCTTCTCTCCTGTATGACGGGGGAATCGGCCCACGCTAAAGCTGCAGGACAAAGGATACAGGCCAAATATGTCCACTTCCAGTCCCCAACAACATTGGTGCGGCTCGCATATGTGGAAACTGAGGAGCTGGGCCACGCCAATGCGGGTGCACTCATCATCTAGAAAGGTACCGGTAGATGAGGAGGGCACTGCATGGAACTAAGCACCACTATTGGGCTGTGAGGCAGGTGAGGAGGTGCTGGTTGAGTGATGCCTCTAACCCATCCCGGGTGGACTTACCTAGTATGTCGTCCCAGTTACGTTGGACATTAGTGATCTGGGATACTGCTAGCCTTCCAGCGGTCCAAGCAGCAAGGGCTAGCTCGGGTAACTGGTCGACATCTGTCACGGCTGACTCGTGGAGTATGTTGCCAAGGAGGTAGGCCAGCAGGGCCAGGTCCACCGCTGATCGCAGACCAAGGCTGCAGAGTCTGATGGGCAGTCTGGCCTGCAGCCAGCAGGCTCTGCCGAAACTGACATTGCAGATCAGTTCGGTACAGCGCTGGATGTCGTGGTCAAAATCACTGAGGCAGTCTCTGTACTAGTGACAAGGTGCACTGAGTAGGGCAAAACAATTCCTCGGGAGGAAGAGTGCCGGGTGCGCATCAATGAGTCGCAGACTCTCCGTCATTCTGGACAGGTCCTCAAGGCACTCAAGTACGGCTTTGGGGAGGATTGGGGAGCCGAGGATGTGGACCACATTACTCAGAGTCAGCCGGGCCTCTGCCAAGACGGATCGGATGCTGAGTACAGCACTTCGGAATTCGGCCTTGTCGTAGCTCACGTTAATCACCTCCGACTTGGACGGGTTGATCTCGAGCCTGAGAAGCTTGAGGGACAGGATGATCTGCAGAAGGTCTCTGATGATGGACTCAGAAGGCCCACCTAGAGTCAAGTCATCCAAGTACCATACATTAAAGGGCAAGCGGACCAATCGAGCGATGTCATCGACCGCAACAGTGAAAAGGAGCAGACCAAGCAGATCAGCCTGCTGGACACCTGAAGAGGAGGCAATCCTGTTGTTGGCAGCCATAAGGGATCTGGGTGTGCTGTAGGCAAGGTGTGAGAGTAGGTACAGCGAGGGGATGCATTTGAGGTAAGTCTCGAGGACGTGGTCCTGTCTAACGCTGTTGAAGGCATTTTTGATGTCCAACTTCAATAGGAGGTGAACGTGTGAAGAAGTCTGGCGGCGTGATCCGCAGCCTCGCACCAACCCTTGAGTCCCACCTGCACAGGGCTAAGTGCCTTACACAAGTCATTGCTGGCTGATCTGCAGGCCAATCTGGCTGCAAGACAACGAAAGACATTACTCACCACTATGGGATGGATGCCTCCGTCCTTTTTCTTCAGCGCTATCAAGTTGGCTGAGAAGAGATCTCTGGCATGACAAGGGAGTTCTGCGTGGAGAAGACCTCTATCAGGGCGGTGATAGAGCAGAGCAAGTGTGCACCCGCCTTGGCGGAGTGTGGAGAGTTGAGGTCTTTGAGGTGACTGGGTCACAGGCCATCAACTCCACCACTGCCGCTGGCAGGGAAGGACCTCAGGGCGGCAACTACGTCATCGCTGGTCAGGGCCGTGGCTCTATCGGGGGTTTGGAAGGTCCTGATGTCTATCAGGGGATCCGGATGTTTGTGACGGAGGGCCTCCAGAACGTCTGGTGTGAAGGCAAGAACCATGTCGCTGGAGACCAGCAAATGCACCACGGCAGAAACGTCGCCCCAAACGGAGGAGCCAGTTGGTAGGGGGTTGCTGAAGGTGGAAACATTGTGTCTGAGTCTAGTGGTCAGGGAGGGGGCAGAGACAGAACCCTCCACTATCTTAGGGAGCCCCAGAATGAGAGTTGCAAACTGGAGTAGATGGTTCCAGTCTTGTGGGCTGCCGGTGGCAAGTGCCTGGTCTATGGACGACGCTAGCACCTCAGCCAGGAAGGCGTGAGCAGCCTTGGGGACCCTGAGGATGATTCGCCGCAACTGTCTGAAACAGGAGATCGAAGCTAGGGCGTCACCCAGGTCGTCATTGGGCCGTACAGAGGGGTATGCTCATCAAGAGGAGTGGGATATGCTGCCAATGGAGGCTAGGCAGCTCGGGCACAGCCACCAGTTTCGGGGTTTTGAGGTGTGGTGAGTGAGCTTGACACAGGAAAGGTGGTAGAAATCGTTGCAATTGGAGCAATTTCTGTCTTTCTTGTGATGATTAAGCGTGGCGCAGGAGCAGCATAGGTCATCCACCTGAATAGTGGAGGGCCGGGGGTAGTACATATGAGGAAGGTGTGTGGGCGCAACCGGAGCTGCGTCTGTATAGGAGAACTCTCTGCGGAAGTTGGTAGCCAGAAACGGAGGCGAGAATAAATGAGGAAAAAAGGTGGTGGGGGAAGAGAAGAAAAGATAGACGAAAGGGAAAAAAAAACAAACAAAAAGAAATCAAATAAAACCAAGCTAGACAAACAAAGGAAAAACGAGAAAAAAAAAACAAAACCAATAAAAGAAACTGGAAAACAAATGGGAAATAGATAGGATACGAGTATAAAGAGAGAGTTAAAAAATGAAAGGGAAAGCAGGGAGAGGTCTTGGTATTGTTCATTCTGTTGACATTCCCTCCCTCCGCATTACTTCTGTTGCTGTTATTCTGGGACCCTTTTTTTTTCTCTTTCATGTTGGTGACTTTCTGTGTTTGTGTGTTCGTTCTCCTCTGTATTATCGTTGTTGTTGTACTTGATGGTTCTAATGTTTGGTATGATGGCCCATCCTTCACTTGCATTTTGTCTTTTGCGGCAGCAGTCTGACTTAATTTGAAATTGACTTTGAATCTTTTTTTTGTGTGTATGTCTGTGTGTTCGTTCATGACCTTACTACTAACGTTGTTGTTGTGGTAATTTGAGTTATTGTTACTGCCGATGTGTTCGGAGGTATTATTATGGTTGTGTTTGTTGTTTGTGTTGTTGTTTTTGCACAGATTCTGCTTAAGTTTTTTAAAGAATTCTGTGATTGTGAGAGAATGTGAGTAGAGTTCTGAATTGAATGTTGTGTGTGTGTGTGTGTGTAAGCATTCAAAGTAGTATTACCCTACGTACTCAGGGTCGATAAAGTAAAAATCACATTCTGGGGTGATGATATCGGCTAATCCTCTATAGTCAAATCACCCGCTTAACATGTATTGGATATTCTATGTGACCTTGAGAAAGTATTACCAGGCAGAAAGGAGATTGCAGGACATAGCTAAAACACTCAGGGCAAATCCCACTTTAGATGAAGCTCAAAATGTTTGTTGTTGTAAATTATGTTGATACAGTTACACTTCTTTATGATTACGTACATGTGTATTTAAGTTGCTACTCCGAGAGAATGATTTACCACAGATATCACACAAATATGGCTTCTCCCCTGTATGAATACGTTTGTGTTTAGTTAAGGCACTGTTTACAGAGAAAGATTTACCACAGATATCACAGTGATATGGTTTCTCCCCTGTATGAATACGTTTATGTTCAACTAAGTGACAACTTACAGAGAATGATTTACCACAGATATCACAGTGATATGGCTTTTCTCCTGTATGAATACGTTTGTGTCTAATTATGTCACTACTTACAGAGAATGATTTACCACAGATGTCACATTGATAAGGTTTCTCTCCTGTATGAATGCGTTTGTGTTGAGCGAAGAGACTATTTATAGAGAATGATTTACCACAGATATCACAGTGAAATAGATCTTCCCCTGTATGAATACGTTTGTGTGTAGTTAAGGTATCCTTTTTAGAGAATGATTTACCACAGATATCACAGTGATATGGCTTCTCTCCTGTATGAATACGTTTGTGTATAGTTAAACTAACATTTTTAGAAAATGATTTACCACAGATATTACAGTGATATGGCCTCTCTCCTGTATGAATACGTTTGTGTATACTTAAATCATTACTTGCAGAGAATGATTTGCCACAGATGTCACAGACATATGGCTTCTCTCCTGTATGAATACGAACATGTATTGTTAAGCTATTACTTTGAGAAAATGATTTGCCACAGACATCACAGTGATATGGCTTCTCTCCTGTATGTATACGTTGGTGCATAGTTAGGTTACATTTTTGAGAGAATGACTTTTGACAGATACCACAGTCATATGACAATTTTCTGCTCTCTTTTATCATGTCTTCAGGTAAAATCAACTCCTGAAAATTCTCACTTTTTTCCATGATTTATCGTCTCAAATCACCATATATATATTTCTTGTTTTTGTTCTTGTTTACTCCTTACAAATATTTTAACTGCTGCATTTCTCTTCAGTGTTGCCTTTGTCTAATCAATACTTTTGTTGAATTAACCCATGTTGAATTAACCCAAATTCATCTTGTAGACACTTCAGTCAGTGATTTCCAGAAATATTGCTAATAATCTCAGGTCAGAGCAAATATTCTACCATGGATTTATAGAAACAATTCTATATATCTGATCTGTAAAAGATATTCCCTTGGTCTTCAAAACACGATAACTATTGAGAATGTATTTTCTGTTACATTAATGTCATCTGATATTCTGAAATAATAAAGAAACAACAGTGTAAGATATAGAGGCTATTTAAAAAATACAGATTCAACAGTGGAAAATATAAAACATTTCTATAGAGATAAATTGTAGAAATAAACATTTACCTGAACAAATGAACTTTTAAACTTATTAAAATTTACATCACAAAATCTTGTGTGACGCTTACCTAATAGTAAACTACAGCTACATCTTGTAGTAAACTACAGCTACAATGTGTAATATTATTTAGATTAAACTATAGAAAAGTGGACAATAACATTCTTCTCTCTCCAGAAATATTATTCGACATTGTTGTTTAGCTCCAGCTGAGCTGACTGAGCAGACATATGATTAAAGACATTCCATACATGAACATCCTGTCTTTCCCTCTTGCACTGTATATAGTCTGCACATTTTAAGACTGAAAGTTGAAATTTATTTCTAGTATGTCGTGTGACCACATAGAGACTTATGATAAAAAGCAAATTGTTTTCACTCTTTCTACTATTTTTATGACAGATAAAACAAAGAAAAACATTAATGAATAAGGAAAAGAAAAATGAAGTAAAAAACGTTAATAAAAAAAATACGACAGGGATGGCTGTGCGGTTAAGACGTTTGCATCCCAACCACATAGCCACAGGTTCCATCCCACTGTGCAGCATTTTGGGGCCAGTGTCTTTCACTATAGCTCCAGGCAGACTAAAGGGCCATGATTGGGTCTTGTAGACACACACACATACACACAAACATACACACACACCTATATATATATAGGTTTAGGGAAGATGGAACATAGGTTGTCAAGAAATTATATTTTTATTTTACCAACAAATTGTTTCGTTTTTACCAATAAATATGGACTTATAATCAAGGAAAGTCTTTCCTCGATTTCGTTCGGGTTGAATCACCTCTTCATAATGTCTGTCCTATACGGTCACTTTATAAATTATATTTTTTCCTTGAAAAGTCTTTATGGATTTTTGTTATTATAATTCCATATTTATTGGCAAAACGAAACAATTTGTCGGTAAAATACAACATTGAATAGTGAATAAGACACAAATAGCACCAGAATGTCATCTATATATATGGAAGGTAATGTAGAATATAATTATTTATCGTTTTTAATCATTTGTTATTAGTTCTAGTCTGTATAAAGGAAGATAATGTAGAATGTAATAAGTTATCGTTTTTAATCATTTATTATTAGTTCTAGTATGTATATGTATCTCCCATAAGCTAATATAGTAACTAGCCATATAGGTTTTCCAAATAACATCTTATCTAATAAATTAGGATACCACTGTTGGACATAATCCCTAATATTTTATATATATATATATATATATATATATCCACACACACACACATAGTACTTTAATCACGTTTAATTGTTTATAAATATGTGTATATACATATCTGTATTTATGTGTGTCTTCGTATGCCGTTGATATCCACACACACGCATACTCTTGTATGATATCAAACTACCCACTGTGTGTATATGACTATACACTCTGTTTCATGGTGTATGTGACTATACACTATGTTTAATGGTGGTCCGTTAGTTTTCGTTGTTTTTTTTATTTTTAAATCTTGTGTTCTAATAATCAGTAATTCTATTTTTGTATGTATGTATGTATTATAGGTGTTTACAGCCAAACATACACATTTACAGATCACACATACGTATAAGGGGTGGGGTACATATTCGACACGTTCGCCTATATACATTCACACATATATACAGTTGAAATGTATGAATCATCCTTGAACGCTATCGAATACGTACACATACATAGATATATATATATCCACACATTATTCATGTACTATACTCCCCACCACACGCTTGCTTACATATATATACATACATGCATACGTACACATACATATTGGTATTTTCTTATCATTACACACTCCTTTCAATTGTCACAACTTTTGTCTCATATGAGTAATGTTTATTTCCGCTTCTTCACTTCATGATAATAATGGTGATGGTTGTTGTGGTGGGCGAAAGGTTGTTTGTGTGTGTACGAAAGTAAATGGAGTATTTTTTACCTCGAAGAAAACATCTCTCTCTCCCTCAAATATTTTACTAACCCCTTCTAGTGTATTAAGGTCTGTGTTTAATAACTGAAAATGAGTCAACGATGGAAACTCTACCGTAGGTCTAACGGCTTGCTAGAAAATAGCAGCCAAATCTCCCAAAAACCAAGCCCTTCTGTATTAAACAAGGCAGGACAGGGACACTATACAGTGTAGTCCAATACACAGAAAGACGAGATAGTCGTGGCTAGAACGCCTTTGATTATAGGTCTGCTCGATTGGTGTTCTTATTGGATAATAAAATATATATATACTCCTAGATACTCGTACACTTAGACGGGATGGTCTTGGTTGGAATGCTTTTTGATAATAGGTTTATTTAATCTCACTTGATGCGGGTGGGTGGGTGTTGAACAACAACCGGAAGTGGTGACACGGGAAGTGTGAAATTGGAATTCTTTAATTCTGATGTAAATGGATCTAGCGTCTGATTCTGTTATTCTCCTCTGAGTATTCCAGTTGTCCGACCAAAAACAAAACAAAGCTCCTCATACTATTTGTATTATAGGCGTTTATGTTGGGTGAGTGTTACACAAATACTCGTAGCTCCTTTAATGTAATCTCCAGACACCCTGTGAGGGACAGAGTGAGGCTCCTAATTGAAATGCACGCCTCTTGGTAGAATCGTTGGAGCGTCGGGAACAACAACAACAAAAAAAAAAGTGCCTTGCGGTATTATGTATCCGTCACTTTTACATTTTGAGTTCAAATCCCACTGAGCTCAACTTGGCCTTTAATCTTTGCGGGGTGGATAAAATGAAGTACCAAGTCAAGTACTGAGGTCGATGTAATCTTGTAACTTTTTTCCTTCATAATTGTCCGCCTTGTGCCTAAATTGGAAACGATTATAAAAAAATATTACTTTGCTTGGAAATAGGTGAGGGTTGGCAACAGGGAGGGCATCCAACCATAGGAAATCTGCCTCAATATATTCCATCTGGTCCATGCGAGCATGGAAAAGTCGTCGTTAAATGATGATAGTGCGTGTGTGTGTTTTACTTAACTATTGTTTATTAAAGGTTTTGAAATCTTATTGTATGTATTTATATAATAGTTTGTGTGCTTGTATTTCAATTTTTGGGGGTGGTGTGACAACTTGTGTATGTTTGTACATCAGTCTGTGTATGCATGTGTCTTTGTCTATGTATGTGTGCGTTTGTGTATGGCATTTTGTGTGGTTGTGTGACAATTTGTATGTGTGTTTCTATGTCAGTTTGTGTGTATGTAGTTACATTTGGTTACATGTGTAGTTTCTCCCCGCCTATTCTGAACCACTCTGTCTGTTTGTCTCTCTTTCTATTGCTGGCCCTCTCTTTCACTCACTCTTTCTAAACGTCAATCTTCTTCCCCAGTAAAGTCTATAATTAACACATTTTTTTCCCCGTCTGTTTTTTTACAGGGTGTCGGTGATCTAATGTAAATACAGGACAAACTGCAAAAAGGGGGGGAAGAACCAAAAAAACCTCTGAAAACAGAACTGACATGGTTTTTGTCGAAGAATAGTTTTGGAAACGTCCAATCAGTTGAACAAGAACAGACATCCATCTTCCTTTACAGACACATACAATTTGTCTGTGGATATTTACTTGAATAACTCAGTCATCTGGCCACCACCACTACTACTAACTTAACTACCAATTTACTACTACTTAGACCACAACCAGATAAAATACACCACCACCACCACCACCACAAACAGCTTCCCATTTCCATCACTGCCTATTTTTCAACCCCTTGCTGGCTGTGGGACTGAAGTCAACAAATTTTGATTTGAATTAATTTATTATTGTTAATTAAGAAATCTATTTTATTAAATATATTTATTTATTTTTTTTGTAATTTAAAGAAAATAGTGAGTTAGAATACGTGACAATATCAGAGATTAATTACATACCAATAATAGTATTATAAAAAATAGCATTAATATCATATATATTTTAATGTTTACTGAAGTGTTTCTGGCACTTTTGCAAACTATATACAAAACGTTTTGCCTTGAATTTCACAATCTGATGTTTAGTTCAATGATATTGATGTTAGATATTGCTATTTTACCATATACTCCCTTTTTTTAACCAACATTCACTCCCCCCCCCCCCCCAATATCCGGCCAATTTCTCGACACCTCGAGAAGCATTCCTTGCCAATTAACACACACACACACACGCGCACGCACGCGTGTAGTATCTAGCTAGTCGTGCAGCCAGCCTGCTTGTGTTGCTGTATCCATGTCTGGAGAACGCAAGACTGTGATACAAAAGACAAACAGCTCGAAATATGTGAAGCTAAATGTTGGCGGTAAACTCTTCCTGACCACGATAGAGACACTCACCAAACATGATACGATGCTACGGGCCATGTTCTCTGGCAGGATGGAAGTTCTTACAGATTCGGATGGTAAGTATCTTTTACTTGTTTCAGTCATTGGACTGCAGCCATGCTGTGGCACGGCTTTAACCATTTAGCATTTAATCTGGCCATATTTGGCAGCCCAAATATTCCACCTGTTTTATTATGTTAAAACTGACAAGATCCAACCTCTCACACCTACCCTACAATGTCATTCTAAAACTATACAAACACACTATTGAAATCTTAAAAGCTACAAGATAATGCATGATTATGGCGCGGCGTGGCTGTGTGGTAAGAAGCTTGCTTTCCAACCACGTGGTTCTGGGTTCAATCCCACTGCGTGGCATCTTGGGCAAGTGTCATCTACTATAGCCTCGGGCCGACCAAAGCCTTGTGAGTGGATTTGGTAGACGGAAACTGAAAGAAGCCCGTCGTATAT
>JAOPUL010003754.1:3369556-3380120 GCA_027564515.1 Octopus rubescens | reverse complement strand
CAAACTCATTGGCTAGCTGTTGTGATGTTTCAAACTCATTGGCTAGCTGTTGTGATGTTTCAAACTCATTGGCTAGCTGTTGTGATGTTTCAAACTCATTGGCTAGCTGTTGTGATGTTTCAAACTCATTGGCTAGCCGTTGTGATGTTTCAAACTCATTGGCTAGCCGTTGTGATGTTTCAAACTCATTGGCTAGCTGTTGTGATGTTTTATCCTGATTGGCTAGCTGTTGTGATGCTTTATCCTGATTGGCTAGCTGTTGTAATGTTTCTTCCTGATTGGATTGTTGCAGTAAAGTTACTTCTGTTATTGTATCATGATTGGCTATTTGAGTTAGCTGCTGTGAAGTTGTTTCTGTTATTTCTTCACGATTGGCTGAGGTTTGTAAAGTTGTGTCATTCTGATTGGCTAGTTGTTGTAAAGTTGTTTCAGTGACATTACTCTGATTGGCTTGATGATGTTGTTGTTGTTGTGGTTCTTGTGAAATATTTTCTTCTGTTATTTCCTCTTCGTTCTTTGAAATGACCTTCACAATATCATACTCTGAATAAGCTGTAGAGTTTTCCACTGAGGAATATCTAGAATGTTCCACTGATTCCTCACTTTCTAAAGCTAATGATTCAGTAAATTCAGCCCCAGCTGCAGCAACTGTGGAATGAACTTCTGTACTAGACTGGGAATAACAAACCTTCTGGACAGACAACTCTTCAACAGAGTCCTCAGTCAAGAGATTCTCTCTGGAATATTCCTCAGTCATTTCATCCTGCCCTGTGGCATCACCATTTTCCCAGTCTTCCTGGTTTTCCACGTGAAGAGTTTCAAGTTTATCTTTGTTGTTTTTGTTTTTCTTCGTCTTCTTTCTCTTTTTCTTCTTCGAGGTGACAATGGCAGTTACCTCACCAGTCTCTTGGCTTTGAGAAGTCACAGACACCGGAGGAGACAATTCTGAAGTGTTGTCTTTGGAGTCTTCAGGTTGGTCTTGTTGGAGTGCTTTGTCAGCAGGTTGCAATCCGTCCGGTGAAATATCTGATGCAGAAGAAGAAGAATTAGTGGGAAATGTTTGGGAAAATGATAAGGAAGAACTGCCTTCTGGTGAAGAATATTCAGAACTGCCATTCAAGTCAGCATCAATTTCTGGTAATTTCATTACCATATTTTCCTTTCTCACCTGGATTTGTGTCTCAGAACCAGACAAACCAATTGGACAAAGAACCTTTTTATTCTGCTCTCCTTTAACTTCACTATTAACAGCACTGATGTCAACCACCACATCACATTGGTTATCTTTCACAGTTCCAACATTTTGATTGCTGTTGTCACCCAACAAAGATGTTTCTTGTTTGGGAGAGATTTCTATCGCTGTGGAACTTTCTTCTGGCACAACAAAACCTGTCTTTTCGGACAAGACATTTTCTGTTCTGACGGAATCTTCAACAGAATTCGTTTCCGTAGTTGTAGCGATAGATATCTCGTGAGTATTAATAGAAAGATCGGTGGAGTTCAATGCATCGATTTTCAATACCTCATCATTTTCACCATCTTTGGAATGAGACTCCATTATGATGTCCTTCTCCACATCAACATTGTCAATACAAACACTTCTGGTAATAGTCTCAGAGACAACTTTACTGCTGTAATCTGCAAACGATACATCACTTGGTGCAGTAGATGCAGTTATTTCTACAACATTTTGATCAGAAGTAACAACAGATATATTATGAGAAGCTTCTATTCCATGTTCTACTTTTCCACCCTCGTTACTAATCTCACCATTTTCAGATAATCCACCCTCACTGTGGAGAGCAGCATAAACTTGTTCTTCTTCACAGCTCCTTAATCTCAAATAATCATAATAATCACTTTGATTTTCCACTTCCATTTCTTCACTATTCTGGACAAGAGAGACAGAACTTTCCTCAATAACTTTGATCTTCATACTATTAATTCCATCACTGGCATCAACCGTTAAATCAGTAGACTCACCAGCCTCATCTACTTCTAATTCCTTGGTTAAAATTATCTGCTGACTCTTAGCAATGTCCAAGTCTGAAGATTCCTCTAAACCATCAGCTTTGTAAGATTCTTCGGTCTTCTCAACACATGCATCTTTGTTTGGCTTGTCTTGGAGATCTACAAGCTTGTTCCTAGAAAGTTCTTCACATGCCAATTCAATACGTTCAAATTCCTCAAGATCATTGGGGCTGTCTGTCTCCAGGTATTGCACTAGATTTCCAAAACTCTCATCAGATTTCATGAGAGGAGTTTCATATGATGATTGCTCGCTGGAAAATTCTTCAGACTCTTTCACTGTAAACGTTTCTTCCTCAGATACTTTACCAAAGTCGGTAATTGCTTCAGATCGTTTCAGTTCACTTAGCTGAACCGTCTTTGATTCATCTTCCATTTCTTCACAGCTAGGAAGTGCTTCAACAAGTTCTTTATCATCTTCTACCAAGACAGCATTATCAAGGACATCGTGTTCTTCCTTACACTCAGCAGAATCAGTCATTTCAGCACCATAATAAATGGATATTTCGTCAGCTTCTGCCAGAGCCAATTCTTTGGAGGTTTTCTCAAGATTCTCAACACACTGATCAGCAGTTGATTCCAATCCCTCAAAGACTTCAACAGTCTTGCTAACAACAGCTTCTGTTCGGTCTTCGGTTGCTTCATAAATGGTTGGAAGAGATCGATCCTCTTCCTCATCACACTTCTCTACAGTTGTTTCAGTTTCCAAAGTTTCCTGGACATTCCAAGACTCCTTCAAAGAGTCCCAGCACATAGCCTCCCCTTCAGCTTCGACAAATTCTTCATCATCATCTTCCTCGATCTCCAACAATAAATCTCTCTGATAAGAGTGAAGTGTTTCCATTCTAGTTCCAATTTCGGCACGGACAATTTCCGTGTATTTACGGCGAAACATAGGAGAATTGTCACAGAGTGTGTCTTGAAATATCTCGTCAGAACTATCAGAGAGGTTGCCATCTGATTCATTGGCAACATCAATTTTGGCAACTGGCATTAAATTGTGAAGATCTCTACTGATTATATCAATTCTATCTAAATAATTACTTTCAGTTGTCACAACTTTAGTCTCAAAGCTAACATCATTTTCATCCCCTTCCTGTGCATATGTTGCCAAGCTGGATATTTCTGGCTCCTCTGGTGCCTCTGACACTATCTGTGTCTCTGACTCAGCTTCACCTATTAATATTTCAGATGGTGCCACAAAGTCTGCAATTTCAACCGATGGTTGTGCAGTTTCTATTGTAAACAATGGAAACTTCTCAGCCTGCTGCGTTGCCACTTCTGGCACCAACTGTTCTGCAACATTCTGCACATCACGTGTAGCAGGATAACATAGGGTGAGGCATTCTTCCAGAGCAGCTGTCTGATTTGTTACCGTTACTCCAGAGGTGGACGGCGGATCATTGCTAGTGGAATCCTGAGGCAGTTTATGACGGGGTGTGGCTGAGAAGAGTTGTGTCTCGGTCAGTTCCAAATCTGGCACCAACTGCACCTCAACAACAGACACCTCAGCATGGATTTCAACAGGAATCTCAAGCGGTTCACTGTTTGAGGCCTCGACCAAAAGTGCAGAATCAGTAACAACCTCATTAGTTAATGGAAGAGACTCTTCCATTTCAGGAATCTGCTGCTGCTCTTTGAAAGTGAACACGCCCACTGTTTCCGTGGTAGACGACTCCACCTCTGTTGTCTGAATGGCATACAGCTGCAACTCCGTTGGTGCGGCCTCAATAGATGATTCCAATTCAGACAATGCCACTGTCGTTGGCTCCAGCTGTGGAGATGTCACGCTTGATGATCCCATTTGTGACAGTGCCACACTAAGTTTCTCCAATTGTGACTGTGCCACAGCTGATGGCTCCAGTCGTGGGAGTGGCACATGTGATGATTCCATTTGTGATAGTGCCGCACTAAGTTTCTCCAGTTGTGACTGTGCCACGGCTGATGGCACCAGCTGTGGAAGTGTTGCACTTGATGGCTCTGGTTGTGGAGTTGTTGCATTTTCTGGCTCCATTTGTGCCAGTGCCATTCTTAGAGCCTCCAGTTGTGATTGTGCCTCAGATGATGGCTCTAGTTGTGGAGGTATTATTGCTACCATTGGAGCTGGTTCCACAATACAACTGTCTTGTCCTAATGGTGCCAGGGTATATGTTGATTCAAGTTCTGCTGTTGCCGGATCCAGTTGCATAGGTGCTGCACTTGATGGTTCCATTTGTGCCAGTGCCATTCTAAGAGCCTCCAGTTGTGATTGTGCCTCAGACGATGGTTCCATTTGTGGAGGTATCACATTTGATGGCTCCATTTGTGCCAGTGCCATTCTAAGACTCTCCAGCTCTGCTGATGGATCAATAGGTGCCTGCTGTTTTTCTGATAATTCCACTATAGGTGATTCCAAATCTACTGTTTCTATACATGACTCCAGCTCTGCTGATGTCTCTATATATGACTCCAGCTCTGCTGATGACTCTATATATGACTCCAGCTCTGCTGATGACTCCGGCCCTGCTGACACCTCTGTAGGTGGCTCCAGCTCTGTAGGAGCTACCATTGGAGCTGGTTCCACAATACAACTGTCTTGTCCTAATGGTGCCAAGGTATATGTTGATTCAAGTTCTGCTGTTGCCTGGGCAGAGATTTCCAAACGGGTTGGCCCTGAAATGGATGCCTCCAACTCTAACACAGCTGGAACAGATGTTTCCTCCTCCAAGACAAGCAATGTTCTGGAAGATGTTACCGTTTCCATAGACACCATGTTACTGGAAATCATTTGCTCTGTATGTTTATCTGCATGTTCCTCTTCCTTCTCCTTCTCTGGCAATGCATCATGTGATTCCGATTCAGCAGATACCAACAGGATGGAACCCTCCGTCATACTTGGAACATTGTCATAGATTTCATCCTCCATGAATAGATATTCACTAGGAATCTTCTGAACATTATCGAAGTCCTCGTCTTCTACAAAACCAAGATTTTCAGTTATCAACCTACTTTCACCACTGTCTAATTGCTCTGAAACAGAATCTGTCTGGTCTGCAGCATTTACCAATTCCTCCTCAGTATCTATGAGTTGAGTTTCATGCCTGAATTCCTCTTTCACCACTGAACTATCAGATTTAACTACTGTCCCTGTCTTAACCCACTGGCCACAGATTATCCCTGGGTCCGGGTAATCCTCTTCAGATTGATTCAACTGTGTCAGGACATCAATTGAATATGTCTTTACCAATGCCTCCTGAAGCATACTCTCTATTGTTGGACCTTTGGCAGAGTCTGCTTCCAAAGAAGATTCCATTAATCTCAATTCCCTCTGCAAGTCATCAAAAGTCCCCATTATCTCAGAGATATCAGATGTTTCCTGTTTGCTTTCTTCCACTTCATTTGGCTTCAAACCCTTCTCTTCAACGAGGTGGTCATCTTCTACCTTATTGTCTTCTTGCTCACAAGAAATTTGTTTCACATCCAAAGATTCCTTTTCTTCATCTTTTTCATCTGGTTTAACCAGTGGCTCTTCAGGCTTTGTCAGTGACTCTTCTGGTTTAGCCAGTAACTCTTCTGGTTTAAGCACTGACTCTTCTGGTTTAACTACTGACTCTTCTGGTTTAACTATTGACTCTTCTAGTTTAAGCACTGACTCTTCTGGTTTAATTACTGACTCTTCTGGTTTAATTACTAACTCTTCTGGTTTAACTATTGACTCTTCTAGTTTAACTATTGACTCTTCTGGTTTAACTACTAACTCTTCTAGTTTAATTACTGACTCTTCTGGTTTAACTACTGACTCTTCTGGTTTAATCATTGACTCTTCTGGTTTAAGCACTGAATCTTCTGGCCTCTTCTCTAAATCAGAATTTTCACCCAGAGATAATGTTGTCACAGACACACTAGCTATTTCTTCAATGTTTTCTTCTAATTGGCGTAGATCAATTTGTGCTGAAGTAACCTTGGTATCTTGAATCACTGGCACATCTTGTGACGCTGGCACGTCTTGTGACACTGGTACAACCTCTGTGCTACTGGCTTCTTCAGGTGTTGCCTCTAAATTCTCAGTTTGTTCCTTACTGTTCTCGTATGTAAAGGAATCAATGGGGAGACTTTCAGAAGATAAGGAATGTTCTGTGTTTACCGAAGACAAGACAACAGTCGAGGGTTTCAAACTGTTTACAGTGACAGATTTAGGTTCACTGACCTCGTTCTGTTGCGGTGCTTTTGTATAAGGAATGAAGAGAATGGTTTCTGATGTGTGTTTTGTTTCTTGGTCACTTTCTTCAACATTTATTGACTGTTTTTCCATTCCTATGAGAGGATGGTCCAAAGTGATTGAGAGATTTGATGAAGTCACATGATCTTCAGCATCTTCCACCAAATCATCTATTGCTTGGTGTTCTTCAGTAATATCTTCACTCTTTGACACATCATCATTCGCTTTATTGGCCTCAGAGACTGAACTTTGAAGCACTGTGACTTCTGTAGTTTTTGTAGATGTAATTTCAACTTTGGCTTTGCTGATAACAGACTCGCTTTCACAAGGTTCTTCCTGGGATAACTTTTGGTCGACATTCATTTCAGACAAGATTTTGTAGTTATACACATCAAATCCTTCAGAAGTATTTGGTTTCTTTTCTGAACCTAATCTATCTTCAATGCCATCCAAAATGACACTATCTTCATATTCTGACAGAACTGTCTGCTCTTGCACAGCTGTATCAGAGAAATTAAGAACTACTTCAGACTTTTCCAAGGTTTTTGGTTTCTCTTCTTCCTTTCCACCACCAATTAATTTCTTCAGATTGGACGTGACTAACGGTTTTACTACCATGGCACTGGCCATAACAATATCCATTGGCAAATCTGGGAGTTCTCCTTTGCTGACAAATTTATTATCTCCAATTTTCTTTAGCCTTTCTAGAATAATCTCCTTTTCATCTCCAACATTCATATGATAGATGTTTGGTGCCTTGGAAGGTTTGATGATCTGACTAACTGGTGGACATGGCAATATACTTGGTGGTGTTGGCTTCTCTGTTGCCTCATAAATTGCAGACTGTAATTGCTTTGATACATCTGTCACACCATCTACCAAGTATTTTCTTACTTCTGTGTCAACAGATTTATTGGAATCGTCAACCGAAATTTGCTCAATTCTTTTATGAAATTCAGATTTAGTATTTGTCTTCTGATTGATTGTTTTCACTTTTGGACTTTGGCTACTATTGGACAACATCAATACAGTGGAAGATTCATGTTTCGGTTCTTCTTTGATATCTTCTGGAGAGGGGATCTTTTCATCCGGTTTTGGTTTGGACGAAACATCTGTAGAGTGGTGAGGAGAGGAGTAACTGACATCATCTATTGACTGAGAATGTCGAAGAGGCTGCTGGGAAGAATGATGTTCGACGACTTGTGGAGTACGTGACCGTTCCCTTCGTCGTGGTCGATCCTGTGAGTCGATCTTTAGATGTGGCAGACTTTGCTCAGAACCGTGTCTTGAAGGAGTCTGCCGTGAATTGACCTGAATATACTCAATGTTTCGACATATACGACGCTGTTCAGGATCATGCCGTGACCGCCGCGTTCGAAAACCCTGATTTCGATCATCGAATTCATTATCACTGACGGCAGCAGTCCCAGCATTGTTCTGCATTTTGGGAAAAGTCCGTACACTAAAAGATTGGAGTGAACATGTCTCCAGATCAGGCTTCCTCCGTCGCTGGTGTTCATTTGGAGACTGGAATGCTTGTTTTCTGTGAGATACCCTCGAGGGCCGCATCGCGTCGTCATTCACGTCGGGACCCCTACGTCTGCAAAACGAAGGTCTTGACAATTCTTGATCACTTTCGTATTGACGTGACGAGCTGTTAGCCATAAATTTAGATTTTCTTGCTTCGAAACTCTCGTAATTTTTCAGATCTTCAGCATCTTCTTCGATTATTGATTCAGCTGGAGTCTGAACACCATCGAAGTTCCTATATCTTGATGATGTTTCAGTGGCCAGTGTTTCAGGGACACGGAACCCTTGGAAGTTGGCATACAATGAACTTTGCATTCCTCTCTGTGAGACATTCTGAGCTTTCCGTATTCTTTTGACACGCTTAGACCATGCTGTGCTTAGTTCACCCAGCAAAACGTGGAAATCACCCGAATTCACAAGTGGCCTTCGTTGAGTTTTACTGGCTGTTTGAGCTGAATCTGGTTTAGCTTCGTGTACCTTTGCCATCTGAGGTTTGGGAGGTGGAGCAGGTGGGGGTGAAGCCTTGCTTGGCCTGGAAATAGGTGGTGACATGGTCTCGGAGGCAGCTTTCATAGAATAATCATTTTCAGAGGAACCCAAACCAGATTCCACTGATGGTGTTTTAGGTGTGACTTTTCGTTTCCTCAAAACTGCCTGAAGTTCAGATAAGACCGTCTTGTAACTACTCGGTTGTGCAGGTCTCTCAGAATCGGACTCTGTTTCAGACATGTCCCCACTTCGATATCCAGAAGTTCTTCGGAACATTCGAGACCGATAGGCTGAACCAGGCTTGTGACCGAAAGCTCGATATCTTGACTGTAGAGGATCCAAAGCTGCTGACCCTATAGACTCTGAATCGGTCAGTTGTGCGTATTGATCAGAGACGGCCAGTAAATCGGTGAGAACATTCTCAATTTGGTCCGACGTTTGGAAACGGTTGGATATGATTGACCGGAGCCGATATTCAGACTTGCGGGAACCAACAGAACTCACTGATGTTTCTGATCTTACGTCGTCCGTGTCATTTGCATGTGTAAGTGTCTGAAACCAGTCCAACATTGCAGACTCAAATGATTCAATATCTCGTAATTCTTCGCGCATTTTTGGTTCTGCCAGAGGCGCCTTTTTGTCTCCAGTATCAGGTATTTTATTGCACCAAGTTTGGCACTTCAGTAACACTGGGATGGGCTCATCGATTTTGCTTGTTGGTTTTGAAGTCAATGCAAACCTATTCGAACCCACTGAGGGAGCAGGGTGTTGAATGCTTCTTGACCCACTTTCCGATGCAATAGGTGTACACTGTCCTTCGGAGAAATTCAGTTCACTGATCTCAGGTGTCCGACAGTCTTCCAGATCCGATGTATCCAAAAAGCCAGACCTCAGGATGCTACTCGTGTGGCTTCCTTTCGTTGAAGACCTCGCACGGCCAGACTGCCGAGATGGGAAGATATTCAAATTAGTTGACGTTTGACCTGTTTTGACATTCAGTGAAGCACTACGAGTTGGTGGGTGGGGCCCTGAGAGGCGGGCAAGGTTCGGAGGTGGGGGAAGGTCAAGCGGAGGAGGCGGGGGAGGCGGAGGAGGAGCATGCGTTTGTACAGGTGCTGCGGCTACTCTAAATGATACGGGTTGATCTGAAAGGCTATGGGCTGGCGACTGTATCCTATGTACACTACTAATGCTAGCGGCAGATGATTTAGGAATGGTTTCAAGAGTGGAAGAAGAGTTTGGATTGTTAGGGCTACCTCTAACGGCCGGAATTATTTGCGGTGCTTTCTTGATTGGAGTTGATCTAGCTTTAAGTACAGTCTCCAGTTCAGACTGGAAATTGGAATGTCTCACGGTCGTCTTAGTCCCCCTTCTTCTGTCAGTGCTGCAACTCTGATCGTTCTCGACCCCGGTTAAGGTCTGTGAAGTATTATTGTTCAACCGGTGCTCTAAATGCGAAAACTTTCCATTTTCTGAGAAACTGGCCATCCTGCCAGAGGTCGATGTATGCGTCCGAACAAATGGCGCCGAGCTATTGCGGCTATGTGTTTGATTCTCTCGGCCCTCTCGCTCGGCTAAAGTGGTTTGCGACAAAGAATACATGACCACTGGCTAAACCAACAAAATACAACAATTTGGTGCAAAGAAGAATTTAGAAGACAGGGAGGGAAGTTGGTTTTATTTTGTTGTTTGTTTTGTTTTGCCTTTTTTTGTGTTTCGGTGTTTTTTTTGGGGGGGGACGTAGATGAAACTGTTATAAGACCAGTCGCAGTTTGGGTTAATCAACCTCAGGTCGATAAGGTCAAAGGTCACCGTTGTTACCTCCCCATCAATTCTGATAATATAAAGAAAAACAAAAAAAAACAGTCAAAAGATATTGGAATTTTTCTTCTTTTTTTTCATAATAAACGTCTTTTATGTCTATTACACACACATACATACACACATATATACAGAATACAGTTTGCTGAGTCTATAAAGACACAGATATACACATACAAACAAAAGCACTAACATTACATATATAAATGTATACATTTATATATGCACATAAATGCACAAGTATTACAAATAAACACCCATACATGTGTGTGCATGTGTGTATATACATACACACATACACACACATATATGTATAAACGCACACACACACACGCACACATATGTATAAACACACACACACACACACACACACACATATATATATATATACACACACACACATCATACATTAACATGTATAAACTTCCGAATACATGTATGTATGTGAACTGGTAAGTACACACTTATTTAGTCATTATACAAACACACACATACATA
>JAOPUL010003754.1:2760012-2770848 GCA_027564515.1 Octopus rubescens | reverse complement strand
AAAAGACGTATGGATGCAAAATCTCTCCGTTTCCCAAATTATTGTAACGATTGCAGCTATAATGATCTTGTTGTTGTGGTTATTATAACATCAATGGGTTATAAGCCAATTGATATCAATATAACTGTGTGTGTGTATATATATATATATATATATATATATATATATAACATGTTTGAAACTATTCTTGTTCTAGGGGAACAAAAGTCACCAAGTAGCCTCCAGAAAGTTGTTCTACCGGCAATTCCCACTGATGTCTGTCAACAGAACTCCAGAATGATGATCTCCGATGGTGTCTTGTGTGCAGGTGACTTCAAAAGAGGAGGGCCCAGCACCTGTCAGGTAATATGACGCAAACACTCACACCCATACACACAATACACATTCATATACATACAGATACACATGGACTCACATGAATGCACGTACAAATATACATTCCTGCATGCACACAGAACATTCAAGAGGAAAATCTGTTAACCAATGTAATATTGAACCATTAATACTTTCTAACATCATTCGTTGGGACTAAGTCATAAAAATATTTGCCATGCTTGTTAATGTGACATTGGTAACCTAATGAAAACCATCACATGACCACAGCTAACATGTTATAGCTTATAAATGATTGAGTCAAGTATCACAATCTTGGTGGAGTTTGTTGAAATCTTCAAACAACTTTGAAGTGAGAAAAAGTAGTTACAGAACAGCAAGTAAAAATACATTTTGCATTGTTTTTGTTTGTTTCTCATAATTTTATTCATCATTATTTTCTTTCAATAATTTCAGGGAGATTCTGGTGGACCTTTGTACTGTCCCAGTAAAATAACAGGACAAATGGTTCTAGCAGGAGTGACATCTTTTGGTGATAATTGTGACAATGAAATCAGTGCCTTTAGCAGTGTGGCTTATTTCCGAGACTGGATTGCTAATAATCTTTAAGTTTTACTTCTTTCACACATAGTCGTACAAAAGAAGTCTTAAGGATGTTAATAAAATAAAATATTCTTTAAACGATATTGAAGTGTTATTGTCTTGTAGTAGTGAGTTACTTTTTATTTCTTTTGAAGTTGTTAGTAGCATACAGCTTCGACAACAGATCTAAGACATTCCATCCTTCTTTTTCGATGTATTATATCAAAGACTACATGATTCAATGGAAATCATCTTGTTTCAGACAGGAGGGTGTGATTCAAGGGGTATCTAGATACTATTTGCAAGCGACTGCATGAATGTTCCCATACTCGCTACAAAAACAGATATATATAATTAACCGTGAATATAAGCGCCAAATAAGCAAATGACATAACAAAAGACAGCGAAAATCTAGATCTGCAAGTATCATCCGCCAACACAAATGTCTTCTGTATGCGCAAATGTAATCTTCACTAAATAATTGTCGTCTACATACGCACATTTAGCCTCCATCCAAAAAAATATAGCCTGTATTGCACATATTTACACAACACTAAATAATTGTCATCTGTGCGCGCAAGTTTAGACTACATGCAAAATACTGTCTGCATGAAGACATTTAGTGTACACTAAACAATTGCACAAACTTAGTCTACACTAAACAATTCTCGTCTACATGGGCACAGATTTAATCTAAACTAAATTTAGTCAGAAATAAACCTCCTTTTTCTCTTATTACCCTGCAGGCCGTGAACCATTCGCCACTCCTGACGTACAGCTAAATCTCACTGTCATTAGATTTTGGCCTGCAAAGGGATTTCAACTGGGTTTTCACCATCGCTGATTTGCCTTACCCAATCATATGCGCGGATTTCTTTCATCATTTCTCTCTCATGGTTGATGTACGCTCCGCATTTTTGTTTCTTGTTGCATTGCTGTTATTTGTATCGACTTGTAGTCTAAGCGGGGGTACTGTAGCGTAGTCAGAGAGCTGTGTTACACAAGCATGCTACGATAATTCAAGCCAATCAGGGCTGGGCGCGTAGTAATACGAGAGGCATTTCTCTGCTTTTAAAATGGATTAGAGGCAACGAAGTTCAGTTAGACGGCAGACATTGAAGAATGAGCATCACTTGTTGGATTCTGACTCAATCCCCCCAGGAAACATTTGTGTCTCGTCATCTTCGCTTCACCGACTTATCTGACTCCCACAGGCAGAACAACCTCGCTCGGAATTACAGGTCAGCTAGTACATAGAAAATAAATATTATAAAAACCTTCGGATATTATATCTTATTATATTTCATTTATCATTGACTTTGTCTAATCTCTAAAATAGTGACATTCACAATTCCCTAAAGGCTCATATTTTGTCTGCAAATATTCAGACTACATTCTACATTAAAAATAAAATTGTCTTTATTTACACATTGAGGCAGCGTCTAAAAATTTCGTTGTGCACATATATAGTCTATATCCATTAATGTCATCTGAATGTATATATTTAGTCTACGTTCAACAATCGTTTTCTGTATGCACGTCTTCTGAATGGGCGCGCATTTACTCTACATTAAAAAATTAACACATATCTAGCTACGTCTGCAAATGTCGTATGTTTGCACATATTTAGTCTACATCCGAAAATGTCTGCATAGTCTAAATGCACATGTCTACACTAAGCAACTCTCATCAGTATACACACATTTAGTTCACGTGATCAAATGTCGTCAATTTCAAACATTAATCAACTGTCGTCTATAAACGCACGTGTACTCTACATCCAGAAAGGTCTTCTGAATGCACTCATATTCACAATTAGTGATTTTCAATTTTTCTCCTTACGGCTTCGATGTGAAAGATAAATTTACTGAATATTTTACTGAGCTCCGAATATTTCAGACAAAATATACTCATAGCTAAAATAGTTGAAATTGTCACCAAATCGGTCGAATATTTGATAGTGATAAGTTGCACATTTGTCTGGCTAAATTTCACAATTTGTGACTTTCAGTTTTTCCAACTCCGACTCTTCAGATCGAGAAGATGTCGGTTTATATACATATACTAATAGATGTAAAGGATATATTTACCGAAGATTTCACCAAGCTCTGAGGATTTCAGACACAAGACATTAATTAATCGATGTGAAGGATATATTTCCCGAAGATTTCACCAAAATATGTTTAAAGTTTGATAGCCAAAAAAGTTGAAATTGTCACCAAATTTGCCGAAAATTTCATAGTGAAAAATTGCAGTATTCACAATTTCTGATTTCAAACAAAATATATTCAAAGCTTCATAGAAAAAATACTTGAAATCGTCACCAATTCGGCCGAAAATTTGATAGTTAAAAGTTGCACATTTCTCTGGCTAATATTCACAATTTACGACCTTCAATTTCTCCAACTCCGACTCTTCAGATTGAGATGTTATCGGTTTATATACATAATCTAGTAGATGTGAAGGAGATATTTACCGAAGATTTTAGCGAGCTCTGAAAATTTCAGAGAAAATATTTTGAAAGTTTGATATCCAAAAGATTTAATTTTTCACTATTAAATAATAGTGTAAAATAGCACTTTTTTTTGCTAATATTCACAATTTGTGATATTAATTTTTCTCACTCCGACTTGTCAGATTGAGAAGTTATCGGTTAATATACTTTTACCAATAGCAGTGAAGAGTATATTAACCCAACGTTTCACCTAACTCTGAACATTTCAGGCAAAATATGTTGAAAGTAATATAGGCAAAACAGTTGAAATTGTTACGAAATCGGCCGAAAAGTTTATTGTGAAAAGTTGCATTTTTCTGAGGATAAAACGCACGATTTGTGAATTTCAATTTTCTCACTTCCACTTGTCAGATTCAGACGTTATTGGTTAATATACATTTACTAATAGCAGTGAAAAGTACATTAACACAAGGTTTCACCTAACTCTGAACATTTCAGACAAAATACATTGAATGTAATATAGCCAAAACAGTTGAAATTGTCACTAAATCTGCCAAAATGTTAATGGTGAAAAATTGCACTTTTCGAATGCTAATAATCACGATTTGGTGGCAATTACAACTGTTTTAGCTGTATTTTGTCTGAAATGTTCAGAGTTATGTGAGCCCTTGGGTTAATATACTCTACACTGCTATTAGTAAATGTATATTAACCGATAACTTCTCAATCTGACAAGTCGGAGTGAGAAAATTGAAATTTACAAATCGTGTATATTAACCTCAGAAAAGTGCAATTTTTCACTATCAAATTTTCGGCCGATTTGGTGACAATTTCAACTGATTTGGCTATATAACTTTCAACATAATTTCTCTGAAATGCTCAGAGTTAGGTGAAACCTTGGGTTAATATACTCTTCATTGCTATTAGTAAATGTATATTAACCGATAACTTCTCAATCTCACACGTCGGAGTAAGAAAATTGAAATTTACAAATTGGGTATATTAACCTCAGAAAAGTGAAATTTTTCACTATTAAATTTGGTGACAATTTCAACTGTTTTGGCTATATAACTTTCAAAATATTTTGTCTGAAATGTTCAGAGTTAGGTGAAATCTTGGGTTAATATACTCCTCACTGTTATTAGGTGTATATTAACCGATAACTTCTCAATCTGACAAGTTGGAGTGAGAAAATTGAAATTTACAAATTTTATCCTCAGAAAAGTGCAATTTTTCACTATCATATTTTCGGCCAATTTGGTGACAATTTCAACTGTTTAGGCCGATAACATCTCAATATGACACGTCAGAGTAAGAAAAGTGATATTCACAAATGTTAGCCTCCGAAAAGTGAACATTTTCTCTATCAAATTTTAGGCCAATTTGGTGATAATTTCAACTGTATTGGCTATATATCTTTCAATATATTTTCTCTGAAATGTTCAGAGTTAGGTGAAACCTTGGGTTAATATACTCTTCACTGCTATTGGTAAATGCATTTGCTAGTCCGACTGCTACTGAATCAAGATATGCAAACAGAGAAAGAGAGCTACTCACAGTGGTATTTGGTTGTTAAAAGTTTCCCACATATGTTTATGGCAAAGAGTTCCAAATTGAATCAGACCACAAAACATTGCACAGGCACTGCCCAAACTGCAAAGAATGTTGTTAAGGCTAGAATCATATGATGCCCAAATCATATACAAACCAGGTAAAGGAATGAGCGTCAAAGTCTATTTATCAAGAATACAGCCAACACAAGGGAAAGAAATTGAACTGGATCTCACAACACATACTGTTGATACAGAAGCAAATAGAGTTGCAAGAAGCTACAGAAGATGCTGAAGAACTGAAAATTCTAACACAAATGATAATGAGTGGATGGCCAGGGACTGTGAAAGGCACACTGAAAAGTATAAGAAATTACTGCTCATTGAAAGACAGTCTATCAGTACAGGATGGCTTAGTAACAAAAGGTGAGTGCATAGTCATTCCAAAAAACAAAACAAAAAAACATGCAAAACACTGTTCTTCAGAGAATCCATGATGCACATCAAGGAATTGAAAAGTTGTGTAAGCTCAAAGCAAGTAATAGTGTTTATTGGAGAGACATAAACAAAGACATCGAAGAACTAGTACGATCATGCGGAATATGCAACGAGCATCAAAAAAGAAATGCTAAAGAAATGAGGATAATAAAAGAACACTCAAGAAGACCATTCCAAAATATTGCAGCTGACATCTTTGACTTCAATGGTCAACAATTCTTACTTGTTGCCAATCAGTACAAGCAAAATGCCTTTTGTCAAGACTATGAGGAGTGTCACTAGTTCAAGCTGCATTGAATATTTCAAAGCAATCTTTGCCATTCACAGCATTTCAGAACGCCTGTTTACAGACAATGCCACATATTTTGTATCAAATGAGTTCCACAACTTCACCACAAAGTGGGAATTCACTCACATCACATCCTGCCCAAGGTACCGACAATCGAACGGTTTCATAGAAAGAATGGTCCAAACAGTGAAACACACAATGAAGAAAGCAAAACAATCGAATACGGATTGTCAAATGGCCCTTCTATGCCTAAGAGCAACCCCACTGGACAGTCACATACCATTACCAGCAGAGATCTTATTCAATAGGAAAATAAGAACATGAATTCCAACTATTTTGAACACTGACACTCCAAAAGACAGCCAAATACGAGAAAGGATGAACGACAAAAGCAGGTGATAACAATAGTACTACAAAGAGAAAGGCAAAAAGACCTTTCTGAATTAGTTAGAGGCAAGCAGTACAAATAGGGCATGAAGAAGTATTACGCAACAAGGGACTACATAAGCAATTCCATAGCCACAACTGAAGTTGCTGGACAACATAGGTGGGACTGGATGAAGAAAGGAGCACTGAAAAAAGAGATTGAAAGCCCCATACTGGCAGTGCAAGATCAAGCTTTGGCCACAAACTGGAGAGTCAACCTTAGGAATGAGCAAGTGTTTCCAGTGTTCCGCATCTGTAATAGAGTGAATGAATGCCCTAGACTTGCCCAAAACCATTACATGTTGTGGCAACACAATGAGGTGGCGAAAGTGCTACATCGGAAATTATGCGAAAAGTGGGGTCTAGAAAACGGCAAGATGTGGTATGAGCACAAAGCGCAGAGAGTAGCGAAGTCGGAGACTGCAAAATCCTGTGGGATTTCCCAATCCAAACAGATCAGGTGCTAGAGCATAACAAACCGGACCTTGTGGTGGTGGAGAGAGTGTACCACATGTGCTTTATACTTGATGTTGCGTACCCCTTTGATCCACGAATAGTCAAGAAGGAAGACAAAAATATAGAAATATGCAATCCTCTTAAGTACAAAACAGCTCGGCTATAGAAAATGAAGAAGATGAAGTTAGTGCCAGATACTGTTGGGTCCTTGGGGACAGTAACAGAAGGCATCAAGAGGAATATAAAGGAAATCTGAATAGAGTGCCCAGTAGAACTTTTACAAAAGGTTTGCCTCCTCAGAATCGGTCTGAATCTCGATAGCTCTCATTCCCCATCTCAATGCTAGGTTCACGCCTTTTAACACTGCATCCAGTTTGACTACATTGATGTGGTTGTAGTCGTCCTTCTTCCAGAGCCATGTTGCATCTTCCACATCGACACGTCCTATTTCCAGAATGACTCCCAACGCTATACTACTCACGTCACACCATATAATCCCTTTTTGTGTGTCAAACACGTACCAACTGCCCTTCACCGGATCTTCCGCTCACACTCTCTCCCACGTTATCGCCCCAGTTCACACCTTCGGTTCGCCTTCTGATATAGCTACATGACGTTCAGAACCATCCTACGAGAGGGTAGTGACCCGCCAGCTTCTCACACATCGAGAACAGCCCTCGCTTATTCATATCCTGATTCAGGGCCGGGATCGTATTTCCTCTGCGAAACACAAGCCAACCCGCTTTATCTCTATTGAGCCTGAGCCCCAGCACCATGTCTCCTTCTATAGCCTCCGGTGGTTTTGCCGTCAATCTGAACCTTCAAAGATGGTTCACAATTGCATCTGCCGATGCCACACTCTCATCCACCAGGATGTCATCGATATATAAGCTGGTGGCCTGCTCCACTTTGGCCTGTTTTCCCAAAACCACATTGAGAACTTTCGCCATAATCTTCGGCGCTGACTCAGGCTGAACCTCAGCCAAGTTAGACAGTACGTTCTGCCCTTGTACCTCACTAGCTGGTACTGCCACAACTTCTCAGATGCATGGAACTGCAGATAGGTCGATGAATTTTGTCACTCCCATCATTTGTTTCCACTCCCGCAGGGTTTCCTCACATAGGTCTGCAGCTTCGTCACCCATATGGTGGAACACGTGCTCATTCAATTGTCAGCTGAACTACAGCCATCAGTGGCAGCACCCCACACATCACCCCTTCACTCCACGGTATCAAGATGCCCTCCTCTATCCATCTATCCACCTCTTTCTCAAACCTGGTCCTGGCTTCTCCTTTCAGGGTGTGCAACCCACCCTGTTTCTCAGTGTGGAGAAGGTTTCTTCTTTCCAGAAGTATTCCACTGTCCATCTTTTGCTGTCAGAATCAGCATGGAAGTCTTCATCTTCAACTGCACTTACGGTATCCCCTCACTCTGACAGTAACCTGTTGTTGCTACAGCCTGCATCTTTCACTCCGTTCCCACAGCAAATGGTGTACCAGCCACCAAATTTCCCTCCTGTCTCACCAACCGTCACACCACCTAAACGCACGATGGCATCCATGCCGATTACTACGTCAATGCCATCCACCACCTCATCAGCTTCAACACTCCAGTTCGACTTTGCTTACGCCCCTGCACCTAATTCCCATCTCCTCATTTCCCTGGTTACAGTAGTGTGCTATACGCCCGGGCTGGGTATATCAGTAACACACCACCACCAGTTTCAGTTCCATGCAGTTTCGGACCATATGCAGACCCTGACACCTAAAGCATGGTCCCTTAGCCATCCGTTTCACCATGTTCCTATCACTGCTGGTTGCTGTCTGCCTCTTCATCCTATTTATATCTGCCATCACTGCCGCTGTGTTGTTTTGGGTCAACACTCACATTTTAGCCACCGTTTCTCCTACTGACATCGTGTTGATGTCTGGCATCTTCTGCAATCGCACAGAAATATGATCAGGGAATCTGGTAACAAATGCCAAATTCACTGTCTACTCCATTGCTGCTCTGGTAAACCCTGCTAGCCCTGCCAACCTCCTGACCTTGCTCACATAATCGTCTATTTGCTGTCCCGTCCATCTCACTCTCTCAAGCTTGCTATATGCTTTGAATGGCCCTTCGATCTTCTCCACCTTCACCTGAACCACCTTGTCCATCTCTAAATATAGGTTTAGGGTGCTATCTTCTAGGTTCACAGGAATAAAGCTAGCAACATCTCCAATGCCCTGCAGGCTCGCAACAAGTTTCACTTTCTTTAACCAGGCCACCACATCACTTCTCCTGCAAATGGTCTCAGTACGTCCCTACCAATTCTGATTTTCGTGGCCATCTCACATGTCAGTGGTCGGAATGCAGGAGCAAGAAACAAATAATAACAACATGAATTCTATTTCCTTTCTTTAAGTGACTCATATATCTTCACACTGCCGTAAGCTTTCACTTACCTCAAGATGCAATTGGCGTCATGTCACAGGTATCAACAAACACACTGCACGGTAGTACTCCATGTGGTCTCTCACTCAAGAACTGCTATCGTTCGGCACACACATTCAATGCTTGCTACTGCCCAGAGGGAAAGAGGGATCAATTTGCCTGCTGCTGCATGAACTGACCTCCCTTCCCCAGCTTCCAGCCCCCCTTCTATGCCACAGCTTCCATGCCACAGCTTCTGCTTTCATTTTCCCTATGCCACAGTTAGAAGATTTGAAATTAAATACAAGAGCATTAGAATATGAGATATACATATATGTACACACATATATGGTCAACCGTGTGTTTATATATATTAACAAACTGCGCATGATGACGGTGTGAGGGGAATTTGAGAACACTTAATTATCAGTATATTACACTCTTCAAACCAATTAAAATGCTTTTATTATTTTCAGATAAAATGCTAACACATGGAATGAAAAGACATACTGTAGTTGTTGCATTATGTGAAAACAACCCAGCGATTTAGATATTAACAACTTTTTGGATAGAAAAAAACACATTCTAAATATTAGCACACTATAAAGACACAACAGCTCATCCAATGGGTTCAAAACATTATTCATGATAATTCTGTAAAATCAATGATGGCCATAACCAAAGAAATTCAGGTGTGAGAGTAGTCTATCAGGACGGTGGTGCATGGGGATATTTGATATAAGTTGTATGTACTGAAGAGAGGCCAATTCATGTCTGGAAAGACTCAGGAAAACTATATTATCTGTGCCAAGTAGTTACTTAACAATGTTAAAGACCCTCATGAGCATGGCATGCTTTGGTTCTTCTCTGATGATAAAACCTTCAACCAAAACCAAGGTCATATCATGCCACCTCACATCTTTCATGGTCTTAGAAGTAATGCTGCTGGAAACAGTTGTTAAGCTGAATGAATGGAAGGCCATACATGTTTCAACAAGACTCAGCACCTTCTCACAAAGCCTACATAAAGCAAGAATCGATATCAGACAATTTTTGCAGTCATGTTGTTGCCAAACTAAAACCAGATTTAAATCCCATATACTACTATTTTTGGAATGTTGTTGAAAGGGGGGACTAATTGATATCTTCACAATACTATAGCTCCACTGAAGGTCTCCATTATCCAGGTGATGTCCAAAATTAATAAGGACAGTGTAGTGCAGACATATCAATGATTCCAATCTCACATTGAAGCAGCCATCAAAGATGAATGAGGAATCTTAGAATAATCTAAAGAAGCTTATCAAGAAAATGATCACACTTTTTTATTAAAAAATATTTGGTTTTTGTTAAATTAAAGTTGATTTATTAAATTACCAAATATCTCCTCAAATTCCTCTTGCACCTTGTGTTTGCATGTGTGTGTTTGTTGCTTTGCATATTTGTATGTGTGTGCATATACATGGGGAATGTTTTGTATGTATGTGTGTGTACATATATATTGCTTTGTATATGTGTGTGTGCATTAGTGTAGGATGTAGTGTTTTATCTGTTTTTGTGTATATGTTATGGTATATTTGTGTGTGTGTGTGTGTGTGTGTGTGTGTGTGAGGATTGTTGCTTTGTTTATTTGTGTATATATGTATGTGTTTGTTTACTAGGTTTTGTATGTCCTGTGTCCCAAGTACAGATAAAATAATTCTTTATTTGTAAATGTTACCCTTGTTGAAAAAAAACATATCTCTCCCTCCCTCCTGCCCTCTCTCTCTCTCTCTCTCTCTCTCTCTCTATATATATATATATATATATATATATATATATATATAAAACA